>FIZR01009574.1:0-12460 GCA_900060175.1 Ferrisia virgata | reverse complement strand
ATACCAACGTACGGTGGATGGGGGGGGGGGGGGAGATATCAACAAAATTCGTTTTAAGTTCGTAGAAGACCATTGCAACCATTTTTGACCATGCCAGGTATTTATTTATATTATTTTTATTCTTTATTTCTTAACTCCCTCAATTAAAAAATTATTTGCTCAGTTCGATGCTGAGTAAAATTGAATAAATTTGAAAAAAAGACTTACATTGGCGACGAATTCAATACTTTGCTGTGAGGTTGACCTCTGGTCAAAATTCCGTTGTGCCCAAATTTGGAAAAGGGGATGCTCAATTGCTAAAATCGCAAAAAATATTTGTTTTTGAGCTAATCGATGGACAATCTAAAGTTACATAACGTATCCAAAAATTATTTTACTAGCTCAATTAGGAGGGGAGATATGAGGATTTGTTCCCCTTTTTGACCGTGAAAAAGGGCTGTTTCTACCCTAAATACAGCTAAAAAGTTGAAATTTGGTATGTAGACTTAGTACAGGCCATAGATCTACCCTTTGGGGATTTTGACTATTCAGACCCATTGAGCCTCCTTCTAGCCCCAAAGTTTTTTTTGCCGGATTTTCTTAGGTTTTGAGATTGGTCCTCGTATAATTCCCCCTCTCCAAATCGAGTTAGGAAGTTGAAATTCTGCATGTAAATTTGGTAAAGGTTTTAGACGTGCCTTTTGTGGGTGTCGACTCTTTAGCGCCTTCACCCCCCCCCCTCTTGTGTCCCTTCCTGAACCCTCCGATATTTACTACTGATTGGTGCGATACTTTTTTCCAATTCACGTAATTATAATATTTTACAAAAATCAGGTTGAAAAAACATCGATAAGCGATGCTTTTTTTATCATTCCATGAATGCATGACGGATGCTTTTTGTTTTCATTAAAAAAATCTAGTCAGTTGTGAATTTTCGAAATGAAACGAACTTGTTTATTTTTTCTTATAATTAACATTTCGAACTGTTGAAAAAAACATTTCTCGGAGCTTTGGCAGCTTTCATTCGTCCTACGAGCACCGAGTACAAATCAGCTAATGTTATTTTCATTCAGTATCCTGCTACTTGTCCTGATCTGAAGTCACTGAGACAGTGTAGTTGGTCATTTTTTCTTTCAATTGCTGTGATGGCTGGGAAAAGAGTACGGTTTATTTGTTGCGCGTAGTGTCCAATGGATTTCATTCCATCGAGGATATACTTGAAATAAAAATATACATAATTGGTGTTACTAATTCGATCACGATTTGTACACTCAAAAGATGAAAATGAACCGTACTTACTTGTGGAAATATTATGTCGCTGTAGTACTCCCATCTCATTGGAATTAGTTGGTGGTGGAAAAATATATTACGTACGGCTATTTCGATATCTTCGTGAAACAACAGATTTCGAATGATGGCCTATGAAGTATGAAAATAATGATCATTCAAATACGATGATATTTTACAATTTGTAATCGTTACTTTAATTCGTGTATAAGTGAAAAATTTACTTACTATTGCTACACCGGAAATAATTCTTGGACCTCCTGCTCCACCGATGGCTAATCTAACATCGCCACTTTTATCAGTTATGATGGCAGGAGTAGTTGAAGACATAGGAACTTTACCAGGTTCGATGAAATTAGCTCTTGATGATACTGTATTATTGATAGTAAAAAAATCTGGGTGATTGAAATCATCCATTTGATCATTAAATATGATTCCAGTATTCGCGGAAATGACATCGCTACCAAAGCTAGAAAAATTCATCCAGGTATCGATAGCAGTGTATTGGATTAAACCATTGACATCATGAAAAGAAAAACTACTCGCTTACTGTTGATTGATGGTACTTGTAGCTACAACAGCATCTCCGTTTTCAGATATAACAGCTATGTTTGCAGTTCCATGATCACGAGGTTTTGTAAAAGCACCTCCATAGTGGATTGGATCATTCCACGTATCATCGCCTAAATTCTCTCGTATGTTTTTAATCTCTTCTTCGGATGTAATCGAGTTCATTACCTATACAAGTACGATACCCGGTGGGTAAATTATTGGTTATTGCGGAAGATCAATCATATTTCCATAGTGTACGTTACAGAGGATTTAGAAAGAAAAATTATCAGTTTGCAGGAAAAAAATGTTCTCTTAATCACGGGTAAGGGTGGGGGAAGAGGGATAAATGGGGCCAAAAAGTCGGAACCTTCCAATGGTGTATCTACGAAATGTACCTACAAAATTTCAACTTCCTAGCCGAATTTGGTGGAGGGGGGATGCGAGGAGCAATCTCAAAAAATTAGAAAAACTGACAAACAGCTACATTTTTGGAGCTGTGAGGGGGTGCAATGCGTTTGAAAAGTCGAAACCTCAGAAGGGCGCACCTACGTCCCATACTAAGTCAACATATCAAATTTCAACTTCCTAGCTCCATTTAGGGGAGGAATGGCCCTTTTTAAAGTCAAATAGAAGAAAACCTCCATATTTTCCCTCCTAATTGGCCTAAAAATATGATTTTTGGATATGTTATATAATTTCGCCTTGCCTTTCGATGGGCTTAAGAATGAACAATTTTTGCAATTTTAGCTTCTCAGCACCCCCTCCCTCAAATTTGGGCACAACTGAATTTTGACTCGATCTCTTTCACGCCCCAAAATATTAAATGACACGCCAATCGAAGCCTGTTTCCAAAATTTGAACGATTTTTCTCTGCATCGAACTGAGCAAATAATTCTCGATACTGACCAAAAGTACTCAAATTTGTGAAATGGGCTTTGATTGGTGACGTATTTGATGATCTAGAGTGGGATTGACTTTGGGTCAAAATTCAGTCATGTCCTAATTTGGGGGGGGGGGGGCTTAAGGGCTAAAATTCCAAAAACTGTTTCTTTTTGAGTCAGTCGATAAACAACTCAGCTTCTTTGATCGATTAGAAGCGGTGATTTGAAGACTCAGCCCTTTTTGAACTTGAAAGTAGGGCTGTTTCTCCCTACATCTCTCCAAATTGAGCTGTGAAATTTAAAATTGGTATGCAGGCTTAGTAAGAGTCACCGATCCTCCTTTAGCGAGGGTGGTTAGATTTTTCAGACCTATTGCACCCCTTCACAGCTCGAAAATGTGGGGTTTTTTGGCGAGTTTACTTGTATTTCGAGTTTGTTCTTCGCACATTGCATAGATTTTTGTAGGTTTCGACATTTGTTCTTCGCATAATCCCCTCCAAATTGAGCTAGGAATTTGAAATTTGATATTTAGATTTAGTAGGGGTCCTGTTATGCCTTGGGGGGGGGGCTTCTCGACTTCTCAGCCTCATTGCATCTCCTCACAAGTCCGAAAATTGGTCGTTTTTTCTTTTTGCTAGCAGATTTAGCAAAACGAGGATATGAGCTGTGGTTGGGATTTTAAATGTGGCCTTTGACCGCCTGAATTATGCACTTTAAAATCATGTTATTTCCTGCCTTTGTCACTGATTAGAAAAAAAAATCGCCAATCCCTAAAAGCCTATTTCACGGTTCTTTATATTGTAGATATATTTTTTGGCAAAGGTGGATCGGACAGGAGACCGAATAGTTATGGAAAAATGTCTCCTTCCGTGAATTACAAGTACTTACTTCATTGATATTTATGAAACGAGGGTCTCCTAATTTTGATCGGGCCGCAAATGCATATTTCATGGCTTCAGTCATTCGCCTAGTATCATATAGATCGTTACCAGTCGGCAATAGTCCATCTACGAGCCTTAAAATATACGTTAGGATAGGACCCGATGCTGGTGGAAGTAATGTATGGATTGTAAAATTTTCGAAAATTTTCGCTTTCAATGGCTCTTCTAATCTTGGCCTGAAAAATGAAATATTCATATTTTTAAAAATCATTCATCCATCTACCATTGCTATCAGTGTAGATATATTTATGTATTTCGAGGTCATATCATTACTGATATTTTTTGAAATCATCTTCCGTGATGATGCTGCCCTGTAATCGAAGGGAAGTAACAATCATTTGTGCCAAAGGGCCTTCGTAGAAGGCATCTCCTCCTTCTTTCGCGATTGTGCGTAAGGTTTGAGCCAATCTTAAATTTCTGAATTTATCTCCATATTTTAATTCTGTTCCCGATTCCATGTTGAGGAATATATAACTAAAGGAAGTCCAGGTGTATATTACTCATGTATTAAAGAAGAGACTAGCTTGTCTTACTCGAATGTCGAAAGAAACGAACTTGAAATCATCATTATTATCGAACAGTTCTTTGTTTTCTTCTATTGCGGTAAGAAGTGATTCGCCAACGGGGATACCTTTTTCACACAACTTGATGGACGGTTCGAATAACTCTTTCCATGCTACTCCGCCACCAAATCTGTTATATGCCATCCAATATCCTCGCACTTCTCCAGGAACTGCGATCGCTAGTGCTCCTAAAACGAGTAAAATTAATCCATTTGTCACCTGTATTTAAAATTTTTGCATAGTTTTTGACCAACCTTTCCTGGCTGTTTCCGGATTGTACCAATACATACTCTCCAGTGATTTCGTTGGAGCACACTCCCTGGCATTAATGGTGTGAGCTTTTCGACTATATCTGTCGTAAATAGTCATGGTAAATCCTCCGCCTATACCGGATTTGTGTGGGTTTACAACACCTTCGCATATCATAAGAGCTATAGCTGCATCCACTGCTTTTCCTCCTTTACATAGAATTTTTCTGCGATATGAGCACAATGATTAGATTCAGCATAGTAATCTATGTTTCGATGATGTGATCAACGAACTTGGCTATTTCAGCGCATGGTGGTACATTCGAGGCAACTGCAGCTCTCGAATAGTTTCCGGTGAAAAATTTTTCAGATTCGGTACTTGAATTTGAGCTGGCGTATGCGCATTGTACAAGCACCAATGTTAGAATTGCGATGGAAATGGTGGAATAAGCCATGTTATTATTCTGGAAAATATCGGTCCAGTTTGAACGATTTATGTATAGTGAGTGCTGAAGTTGAAATTCAGGATCTAGTTGAAGTTCTCACAGTAGGTTTAGTTGGTGAGGTGAATGAAGTGTATAAATTTGAATACAATTCGAGCGGCTCACAGAAAGTTGAGCTTTTGAGCTATTTCGATTTTAAGAGGTCATTTTTTTCTGGCGTGATAATGCAGCTAAACTTGATTGATCGAGTTGAAATTTTCATAGTGGATGGATTAAGTATTGGAGAAGAGTGGATTAAATTTTGGATTTGATACAAGCGTTGAAAATTGAGCTTTGGATTTCATAGTTTACCTCGCTATTTGTAAATATCTCGATTGTGGTGCACTGCAGGCAAAAATGGCTGATGAATTAACTGTCGAGAATTTTATGCTATACAACTTTGATTTTATGCAAATTTTCTCTAAAGTTCACCATTTTCGAGAAAGATTCGTTTAAGGTTTGAATTTTAATAATTTTTACATATTTTTCTTTTGATCAATTTGCTGCATTTCCTTTGCATTTATATTGATTTTTTAAAGCCAATTTTCGATGTATGTAGATGATTTTTTTTTCATAATTCAGTACAATTTTCACCAATTTTTTTAACAGTTTGCCGTTTTTTGCATCAATTTTCTGCATTTTTTATCCGACTTTCGATGATTTATAACGATGTTTTTCATATTTTAGGACATTTATCAAGTATTTTTCATCATTATTTGATGACTTTTTATCGATTTTATGCACTTTTAACCCATTTCAGTCAAATTTTTACCAAATTTTCGACGATTTTCTAACGGTTTGTGTTCAATTTTCACCTTTTTTTTTCAACATTCTTTACGTATTTTTGGTGAATTTTTTATCACAATTATCGACGATTTGTAACAATTTTATTTATATTCTTGGTCATTTTCTGTACCTTTTTACCCAATTATGTCATATTTTTACCGAATTTTCGATGATTTTTAACAATTTTTGCGCTAAATTAGCCAATTTTTAAACATTTTTTTCGTAATTTTTCATCAATATTTCGCATTTTTTACGTATTTATGAATTTTTCAACCAATTTTTAACGATTTTAAACGATTATTTTCATATTTTAGGCCAATTGTTATATCTGTTTTGACATTTTTTTGTGATTTTTCATCTTTTTTGTGTACTTTTTACCTGTTTTAGTTGATTTTTTAACCATTTTTGGATGATTTGCAACGATTTTTGCCATAATTTGCGTGAATTATCCCACATTCTTCAATTTTTTTTTCATGATTTTTTTTAATCGATTTTCTACATTTTGAACCATTTTTTTTCTCCAACTTTTACCCAATTTTCAATGATTTTTAATGATTTTTGGTTAATTTTCAATGATTTTACAACATTATTTCATGATTTTTCTGACTTGAATCAATTTTTGTCAAATTTTCATCCAATTTTTGATGATTTATAATTATTTTTTGTGTAATAATCACCGTTTTTAGCGTTTTTTCGTGATTGTTTTATCAATTTCCATGCTTTTTGAACCATTTTTTAAACTAATTTTCATACAATATTCAATGATTTTCAACGATTTTTTGTCAATTTTCAATTATTTTTCAGTATTATTTAATGATTTTTAATAAGCGTTATACATTTTAAACCCCTTTTTGTTAATTTTTCAACCAATTTTTGATAATTTCTAGCGATTTCTTCATATTTATTGTTAATTTTTTCATATTTTTTAATTTTTGTTTCGTGATTTTTATCGATTTTCTGCTTTTTAAACTTTTTTTTTCTTTTTTTACCCAATTTTCATTGATTTTCAACAATTTTTGGTCAATTTTTTATTATTTTTCAACATTATTTTATGATTTTTAATAATATTTCTGACTTATAAACCAATTTCTGTCAAATTTTTAAATAGCCTGTAGCTTGAGTTGCCTCCCTTGTGATATGAAGGAGGTAACATCGAGACGAAATACACTGTATAATATATTAATCTATGATCCAAACACAAAGAAGTGTTCATCCAGCGATCTTTTTTGAGAACTAAAAAATTGAGCTGCTAAAATATCGATACTATCCGCCTTATTCGAAAAAGTGCAATTTTAAACTTTTAACCCTGCACAAGGGGGGTGCACCTCTAAAAAGGTGATTTGGGGGACACGGTCCGAACCAAAAAAACTCGACAGATTTGAGTTGAGGTACTTCCCCCGGTATCGAATATGTAATTTTTTTCCGTTGCACCCTGCACAACTGCATTCTATTGCACTGTAAGTGTAATTTTTATGCATTTTGGACGATTTTTGAGAATAGAACAGCTCTCTTATCCAAAATATAGGTGAGAACCAAAAAATACTCGTTGATTTTGTTAAAAGAAACTATTTAAAATCGATTCCCGCTAAAATGGCCGAAAAATTACTGCACAATGCGAAGTAATGAAAATAAACAGGTTGGCCATCCCCCCTCCACCAAAATTAAGCCATAGTATACTTGCTCAAATATAACGATGTGATATATCAAATTAGGTCAAAATTTCGCGCTGAATCCGAAAATCATTATGATTTTTGATTTCGACCTCCCTCGATGAAGTTCTGCCCCCAAACTTGAATTTGAGGGGAAAATTAAAGAACTGATACCATTCAGATGAAATTTATGTGGTAGAGAAACATAAGTAAAAGTAATAATACTCACCTTTGAATTGGTGTACTTTACCAATGAAGTATTTTTATGATAACTTTCAAATTATTTGGTTGATCGGTTGAACAGGGACGTTTTCCTTAACTGGTGCAGGAAAATTTGTCACCTCATTTTCTCTTTCGTGTATCGAACTAAGTATATGTGTGAGTTGAACTCGCGAAATATGAAATTACTTCGATTAGTAGGGATGGTATGCTACACAGATGTAATTTGAAGTTCAATTTTAGTCAATTATTTTTATTGTTTACCGCCTTGAAAAATAGGCCAATTCGATTATTTTCAGATAAAAAAAATGTGATGAAAGCACACATGTAACAGAAAATATTTACTTTGTGATCACACATTGTGCGTGTACATCGAGATTTTTTACGGGTAACTTGTGCTGTTAGTTTATTAATGCTGTGTGGTTATAGGTAGTTAAAACAATCACCCGTGTCGACCTTTAATAGATTCCTAGTTTATTCTAGTAATCTCAATTTGATTTCATAACAATTAAGATAATACGAGTGAAGGCCTGAATCGTTCTGTAGGATGGATTGAGTTTTTATTGTTTTAGAAATGATTGTACAAACAACAGGAAGCAGAGGTACAATAGTTGCAAGATGACCTTGAAACAATGATGAAATTTTCACATTTTTGCCTCAATTTTTTTGACTTGTTTGTTAATTTGATTCAAAGTTTAAAGATTTTTGAAAAAGGAAAACAAAAAGAAGGTTTTTCAATGATTGCCAAAGATGATCATCTACACGATGTAATTTACTTGACAAAGTGTGTTTATTTTGTAAGATAAAAACTTATTCTATTCCTTAATTTTTTACGCCCTGCAGACTGAAATTTGTGGAGGATACGTTGAAGGGAAAAAGTTACCAAAAAAAAAATTGTTTTAAACCAGGTGATCGAGAATCAAAAGTTGTATAATAAATTCAAAAATCAGCTTCCAACGTTAAGTGAGCCATTTTCTCTTTCAGAGGTTGAAAAATTGTCACTTCTCGTACATCTTCTTTCCAAATTGAGCTCGCAGGTTGAAATTTAGTATGTAGATCAAGCAAAGGACCTAGATGTTTTTTGGGGTATGGAGGGGTCGACTTTTCTGCCTTCTAGCATCTGCTCACCGTTCCAAAAAAGTAAATTTTCTGGTTGTTTTTGTAAAACCAGTTTTCGAATGTGTTTTACAATTATCCTTTCTCCAAATCAAATTTTGGGCTCCCATAAATGAATTTTCAGCGATGCTCAAAGTATGGGTTTTTTGTGTTTTTTCAAGAATTTTTTTTTTGCACCAGTTGTCCATTCAAGGTCGATTTTCATCCCTTATGTCCTTTTCAGTGGTTCTAAATGTTTATCCCAGTAAACAAAAGTACAGTATTAATGGTTAAAAAAAAAATTAAAAAAAAGATTAAAAATTACTTCTGCTGTCCAAAATAAATGAAATATGTCCCCTTTAATTAAAATGTTTTTCAGAGGAGCTGTTTTTCAAATTTTAACTAACTTTTTTTTTAAGATGCAAAAAAAATGTCAATTTTTTAATGCCATTTAAAAATTAGCTATGGCAGATGAAATAGAAATTTTCATTCAATCATCTGAAATTGATACATCTATTTCAAAAGGGAGTTTCTCAAAGCAAAAAAAACCGTAAAAAAATTAATGCAAAAAGTATAATTTTTTTCAAAACACCCGAAGTAAAGGAAAAATTATGAAAATTTGTCATCTGTGATAACATTGGCTATAAGTATGGGTAATAATTCCATTTTTGGAAAAAATTAAAAAAATTTTTTTAGATTTTTTTAAAATTATCAAACTTTGGGTCAAATTTTGCAAGTTAAAAAAATTGAGTTGGAATTCTGAAATTTTTATCACATCATTTCGAGGTCATTTCGCAACTATCACGCAGAGCATAAAGCGCCCTGTTCCAACTCATTTTAAAATGTTTTACTATCAATTTTAGGAGAAAATATATAATGAATGTTTTTATTGAAAATTTGATTAGCTACCCTTTTTAATTAGACTTTTTTTCTATATCTCATTCAAGAACAAAATTATTGGTGAAAAACGGGTTTAAGGGGTACAAATGTTGATTGTCCAATTTGGATATGTTGTTTATGAGGTGGAGGTACTACAACTCTTTGAAAAAAATTTTAAAACGGATTTTGTTGATTCCCCCTTTCCTCTTCATCAGCCATAGGTCGATGAACTGTAATAGTTTGGTTTTTATTGACGATAATATATAGCAAATCAGGCTGATAAGCATCGCTTTAGCTGAAAATTTTATTTTCAGGGTTCTGGATGCTTTTAAAATTGATAATTTAGCTATTTTATCCATTTGTGACAAAATTATTGCCCCCTTTTTTTCAAAATAGATTTTAAAAAACAACCAATAACCGAATTCAAAATTTTAATCAAAATGCACATATTTTGCATTACAAGTTACTTAAGTGCATAAATATTTAATGCATAAAGAAGATGGAAACATTTGAATACATTCGTGAATAAAACTAATTATGCATCGGTATTTTAATATGTAAGTATTCAATATCCATCCACTTGTCCTGTTACGTAATTATTGACAGCGTACAGTCGATTGTTTCGTCTTTCAATAGCGGTGATCGTTGCTAAATTATTCTCCCGCTTTATTTCTTCTATAACGTGGCCTATATCTCGCAAACGTTGTATATCATCCTAGGCAAAAAATTAAAAAAACAATTATACAAATATTGTACTTGATTTACGATTCTATTTTTTTGCTTAAAAATGCACACGAATCATGAATAAAACGAGTATGAATTATACGTACTTTTGAAAGTCTTCCGCTGTAAACCTGACACTTCATTGGAGTCAGCTGATGGTGAAAAGCTACACCTCGTACAGCGGTTTCGATATCTTCGTTATATAAAAGAGATCGAATTATAACCTGTAAAATATACACATTTGAAAAAAGAGTTTTCTACATGTGCCACTTTCTAGATGTTACGAATGAAATTTATAAGTAGGCTTGGACACATTTAAGGTACAGTCTTATTAAGAGGTACTTGTATTTCGAATCGTTAATGTTTATTCACTAACTTGGGCCACAGCCGTGATAATTTTAGGACCGCTGGCTGCACCGATGGCTAATTTAACGTCGCCATTTGCATCTACTACAATGGTTGGAGCGGCCGAAGTCATAGGCATTCTACGAGGTGCCACGTAATTAGCTCTGGATGGTCCCATAGCGTGTCTGTCAATCATACCTTCATGGGCGAAGTCGGCCATTTGATTGTTAAATATGATACCAGTAGCTGAAGAAAGCATCTCGCTACCAAAGCTAAAGCAGTTCATAAAGATGATGTAATGAATTGTTGTGGAATTTGAAAAAAAGAAAAAAAGCATAATGGGGCTAAAAAGTTGAGAATCCAAGAAGGCACATCCAGCGCCTCTACTTAATGCTTATGCCTAATTTCAAGTTTCTAGCTCAATTTGGAGGAGAGTTATGCGTGGACCAAACTCAAAAAATAAAAAAAAAGATCAAAAACCACACATAAGAGGCTAGAAATGAATCACAGAAAAATTAAGAAAGAATAATTTCAAATTTGTTTCTTGAAAGTTGAATGCCACATGCAAGTTTTCAAGAATGATAAAAAAAGGAATGAGAACGAGAACGAGCTGAAATAAATTTAAGATTGTTCTTTGTTCCATCATCATCAATTTGTTTGTTCGTTTAAAATTTAGTCGTTCTTGGGTTCTATTGTTCTCGTTCCTTCATCACTGCTAGTCAAGTATGGATAAAGTAGTATTCAGGTACAAAAAAAAAAGCATCACTTGGCGATACTTTTTTAGCCTGATTTTCGTGACATATTACAACAATGAGAATTGAAAAAAATCATGGCGAAGTGATGCGGGTAAGAAGGGTTCAAAAGAGCTAAAAAGTCAAAATCCCCAAAAGGCACATCTAGAGCCCCGATTAAATGTATATATGTAATTTCAAGTTCCTAGCCTAATTTGGAGGGGACTTATGCGAGGAACAAACTCAAAAAATAATAAAAAATGGCCAAAACCTCCCATATTTAGGATTTTAAGATGTAGAGCCCCTACTAAATGTACATACCTAATTTCAAGTTCCTACTTTAATTTGGAGGGGAGTTAGGTGAAGAACAAGCTCATAAAACTTCAAAAATGAGAAAAAGCAATCAAAACTCCACTTTTTTGGGATGTGAGGGGGGTGTAATGGAGCTAAGAAATTGGAACCCCCAAAAGGCACATCTGGGGCCTGAACTGAATGTCCATACCAAATTTCAACTTCATAGTTCAATTTGATGAGGAGATACAGGAGGAACAGCTCTTTTTCAGGGTCAAAAAAGAGGAAAACCTTTATATCTCCCCTCCTAATTGACTTAGAAGGTTGATTTTTGGATATGCTACACAACATTTGATTCTCTATCAATTAATTTAAAAAGGAGCAATTTTTGTGTTTTTGGCCCCTCAGCACCTCCTCCCCCAAAATGGGGCGAAACTGAATTTTGATTTAAATTCATCTTCACTCATATATATCTAATCCACTGCCAAACTGAGCCGATTGACTGAATTTGAGCGGTTTTGGGCGGTTTTCGAGCGAAATGCATGATTTTAAAGTCCGGGCAGGGGGAATAAATAAATACAAGTTAATATCTGACATGGCTAAAAATCGTCTTGATGGTCTTCTAGGACCCGAAAACGGATTTTGTTAATATCCCTCCTCAGGCCCGTAGCCAGGATTTTTTCTAGGGGGGGGGGGCAAAGAGGGGGCAGACTTTTTTTCAACACCAAAAAAAATTTCAAATTCCAATACACTTAAGAATTATACCAAATTAAGCAAATATTATCTTTGTTTGAAAGACAACAACAACG
>FIZR01009569.1:0-30275 GCA_900060175.1 Ferrisia virgata | reverse complement strand
ATAAAAAATTGAAAGAAATTGAATATGAAATTGATAACAAATCATAAAAAAATGTGTGAAAATGGCTGGAAATTTTACAAAAATATGAAAAATTTTTAAAAAGCATATATGAAAAAAACCGTTAAAACTCATCAAAAATTGGGTAAAGATTTAAAAAAAAGTTGTAATCTCGAAAAAAGAAACGTTGAAAAATACATGAAATTTGCACAAAAATATGAAAAAACGAATTTGTGGGTTTTTGGTAGTTTTTTCAAATTCCTATTCGTTCGTTCCTCGCATAACTCATAACTCCACTCCATATTAGGTTAGAAAATTGAAAATAAGCATGTACAGTCAATAAAGATGCTAGATCTGCCTTTTGGGGCGATGCTTTGGCCCTAGTGAAGTGAGTGTGTAAATTTTGTGAAAAACATTTGGAAGGGCTAAACCCTCTAAGTGTCCAAATGGAAATACCTATGAAACGGGTAGCTTATGAAATCACTCGCATTATGTCTTTTTTTTTATGTTACAAATTAGACAAAAATAAGATTAAAATAATTCGAGTGCGAAATAACGCGTATAAGTTTAAAATCGATCTTTTACTTTCATCGTGAATTGGCTAAATACGCATTTGTAGGTAGCTCTCTAGGGTACCTACTACCTATACACATACATACGCGTACGGTTATTTTTCCATCTTGTGCAAATACATCGAAAGTTTTGCAGTATTTGATATTTAATCGGTTAGATTATTTATACAACGCTGATCCCTAAAAGGCGATACATTTTAAAATACTTTCTAAACGTGATAAACACCGTAGAAGCGGAAAAATAAAACTTCAAATCAACGTAGGATGCAATTCGATGCAATGCAACGATTTTATCAAGTTTCGTTTTTTTTTTTTTTTATTTTTTTTTTTTCTTCACCGTCTTCAAATATGGATCCTCGTTGACTAAAGGTAGCGGCTATATAACAAACGTGAGTGTCTTACGTTGATCTGGTTCGCTACTCACGGTTCGATCCAGAATGTGACCTCGCTTCAAGAAGCATGATGGGATTGGCAGGTAAGGTAGGAAGGGTTAGTGCCTCTGGTCAGCTCGACCTGTTACCCACTGAACTTCACATATCAAAACCACGGTTCAGTGCAAATAATAACATAGCCGCATACTGTATCTAGATCTAAGATATAATAAGGTCCGTTTCGCCTCAGGCTATCTTACTTCTTCGCTCTTCCACTTACGATTAAGTATACCTATACCATACGTATATACCGCAACAACAACAATTTTTCAACGAATAAATATTCGATTAATTTAATTTATAATATAAAAATAAACCACATTTTGAACCCGGCCGAACACTCTTAGTCATCGCGTCGGTAAAAAAATTTACAACTCACGCGTAGATACGTAATTACGAATCGAATAAATTTTTGAAAAGAAAAATCAAGTTAAAAAAAAAAAATACGAAACACATTCCAATACTTTTCTGTAAATTTGTTAAATAAACGATGATGCGTGACAACCAACTCGAAAGAGTCCACTTGAGATTTCGGATTACATACAAAATAACTCAATTTCAAATTACTATATACTTACATATTTTAAAGCGAGCAAGGGCACTTAAAATGACAGTTTTTATCGTCCAGCTTTACGTTTACATATGCTTTTTAGATATATTATACACAAGAGCTAAGCTGCGTATCAAAACAAAGTAATAAAATCGCATTTAATAAAACGTTACAATTTCCCATCATCCGCGTTTTTCTATCTCCGTTAGACGTATATAGAAAATGAATTATAAAAATGCAAATCAGATCGTAAACCCAGCACAGTAGACGTTTTTTTTTTTTAACCCAAATATTCGAAAATTCTCGCCCATTTTAATATCTATACGCAAAGAACAATTTCCATCTTTGATTTATATACACAAGTAGTCAAGTACATATGAAACGAGAAAATTAAAACCAAGTCTGGAAGTGGAACTCGTTCAAAAATGAAGACTATATGCGGTAACAGGTTAATGAAGACAAATAAAACAATATTTCACCAATATCACCGCGAACAGTATATTACTTATGGTTATTTGTAGAAGAATTTATGCCTGTTATTATATAGGTAGGTACCTTCCTACCTTCTAGCTTAGCCGAAACCAATTCGTAGTGAAATTTAGTTTAGTGTTTCTCGGCTACTTATTGCTGCATTACCAACATTACCATTTTACCAAACATAACCAAACAGGTTCAACAATAATAACGATGACTGAGAAGCGCACGCGTGATTCGAGATTTTGACAAGGCGCAATACCATTGCATGTAATTGTCTTCGTCTGTGTAGCTTAAATGTAAGGTGTATTATAAAGTAGCCGGCTTCGTAGTGTGATTAAAAAAACTTAACATTACGTTGGTTTGACTGCATGACTGGTAACTTGTCGGTTGTTTATTTAAATTGACAGAATATTTTTTTGTTCTTCCTTTAATATTATTATTTTTTTATTTTTTATTTTTTTTTTTTAATAACAACCAAGCACTTGCATTTTGCGATGTATGATTGTAAAATATTTCAAAACGTCATATTTGTTTCATTTCATGTACCTACTTGGGTATTTAAAATTTACATACTTATTATATTCACTTTAACCGTTCTGCGTATAAATTATCTGTACGGGTAAAAATTTCAATCTCGTACATTTTGAATTATTTAGCCTGATTTTCTAAGTCATACTGTCAATGAGAAGCAGGCTATTAAGGTGTATCGACCTATGGTGAAGGGGGAAAGAAGGGCGTATCAACAAAATCCGTCTTGGAATCTTAGAAGACCGTTACGATCTTAGCCTCATTTTCTATGTGATATTATTATCAATGAAAACCAAACTGTTACAGCCTATCAACCAACGACGAATGAGGAGGGAATATCAACAAAATCCGTTTTGGGGCCTTAGAAGACCATAAAGAAAATTTTTAGCCACGTCGAATATTTATTTTTATTTTTTATTTATTTATCGTTTTCTCCAGTTTTCAGGAGTATTTTACACTTCCCATATATTTTTTTAATTTTTTGGGAGCGGTAGTCTGGCTTCTCTACAGTCTTTAAAAACCATTTTTTCGTTCATTAAATATCAAATTACCCACCACTCCAAAAAATTTGAAAAAAATATGCGAGCATACTCCTGATGGTTTGAGAAAATGCACCCTAAAACTTTTTTCAAAACCCATTTCAAAGTCATACTAATGGTTTGAAAAATCTGAAAAAATTCCAAAATACTCAATTTAGCTACCTTCAGTTTTATACGAAGTATGAAAAAAAATTGCTTAAAAATTCGAAGAGAAAAAAAAATTAATACAAAAATTCCCTCGAAAGCGCATTTTTTTGTTTGTTGACCCCCACCCCCCGGTGACGAGATGAATTGTCGCGAATACACTGAAAAATCATCTTTTACCAGCGTTTGAATAGTCTGTTAAAAAATTTGAATTCAATTTAAATTATTACCAAAAAAATCAATTTTGATGAAATTTTATTTCGATTTGAATTCAGTTTAGCCCTCAAAAACCATTTTTTTCGTTCATTAAATATCAAATTATCGACTAAATAATTCCTATTTTTGAGGGCTGTAGATGGGGCCAACACTCTAAAAAATTTCAAAAAAATATGCGAGGTGTAGTACCCCTGATAATTCGAGAAAATGGACCCTAAAACTTTTCAAAACCCATTTCAAAGTCGTACTAAAGGTTTGAAAAATCTGAAAAAATTCCACAACACTCCATTTAGTTACCTTGAGTTTTATACGAAGTATCAAAAAAAATCGCTCAAAAATTCGAAGAGAAAAAAAATTAATACAAAAAATCCCCCGAAAGTGCATTTTTCAGATTCCCCCCCCCCTACAGTGACGAGATAAATAATCGCGAATACGCTGAAAAATGATCTTTTACCAGCGTTTGAATAGTCTGTTAAAAAATTTGAATTCTAAGATACAATAGCTAATCGTCCTCTTTACCCCTGCTGTGGTTTTTGATTTTAATTTGAATTCAATTTAAATTTTTACCAAAAAAAAATCAATTTTGATAAAATTTTATTTCGATTTGAATTCAGTTTGAAATTTTACCATAATCTTTTTAACTGAGTTGAAATTTCGTTTTGATTTAAAAAATCATTATAATTACTTATGCTTGAATTTTTGAGTTTATAGGAGGAATTTGTCCTTCGTTTGTGATTTTCGCCATAAATTACTATCGCTCATTTATTTAAAGTTTTTTAGCCTGATTTTCTATGTCATATTGTCAATGAAAACCAGCCTGTCGCAGTGTATCGACCAGCGGCGGTTGGGAGGGGAGAGGGAATAACAACAGAATCCGTTAAGTGGTCCTAGAAAACAATTGAAACGATTTTTGGCCATATCAGATATTTATTTTTCATTTTTTATCCGAACATTAAAATCATTTATTCTGCTCGATACTGACCCAAATCGCTCCAATTCGGTCAATCGGCCAAGTTTGGCGACGGATTAAATATATATGAGTAAAGATATATATATTTGGGTCAAAATCTAGTTTTGTCCCATTTGAGGGGGGGGGGGGGATGTGCTGAGTGGTCAAAGACACTAAAACTGATCTTTATTAAGCTTTGATCAACGTTCAGCAATTTTTAGCTATTTTTATCCAATTTAAGCCCAATTTTCGATGATTTTCAATTTTTTTTTTATAATTGAAGTCACTTTTTATTTATTTTTCACATTTTTTGTGATTTTTGACACTTTTTTCATTTTTTACTCATTGTAGCCAATATTTTACTCAATTTTTGATAATTTTTAACAATTTTTTTTTTCATAATTTAGGCGAATTATTCCTCTTTTTTCTTAAAACTTTTACAATTTTTAGTGATTTTTAACAATTTTTTTCTTATTTTACCAATTTATATCAAATTTCACTCAGTTTTCAACATTTTTTCACGTAGTTTGATAAATCTTTTACAATTTTTATCCCTTTTTGCAAAATTTTAACCAAATTTTCGAGGATTTTCAACGTTTTTTCGAATTTAAATTTTTGATCAACTTTCAGGATTTTTAGCTATTTTTGTCCAATTTAAACCGAATTTTCGACGATTTTCAAAATTTGCTTTTATAATTGAAATCATTTTTTATTTATTTTTCACACTTTTTGTGGTTTTTAACCACTTTTTTAATTTTTTACTCATTTTAGCCAATATTTTACTCATTTTTTGATAATTAAAAAAAAATTTTTTTATAATTTAGTTTATTTTTTATTCGTTTTAGTCAAATTTTTCTCTATTTTCGAGATTTTTCACGATCTTTTTCGTGCTTTAACTAAATTTCCACCCATTTTTCAAAATTTATTTCCGCGAATTTTGTTCAATTTTCTGCATTTTTCATCCGTTTTAATCAATTTTTTACTCAATTTACGATAATTTTTTACAATTTTTTCGTAATTTTCATCCTTTTTCAATACTTCTTCAACATTTTTCATGATTTTCGTTCGGTTTCTTCCTGAAATTTTTACCCAATTATCGATCCATTTTTCAATATTTTTTTTTGATTAATTAATTGACCTTAAAATAAAATATTGAACGCTGAGTAATATCGAAAACTAGACTCTAATGATTTTTGAAATATATTCCGTAAATTTAAAAATATTTATTTTAACATTATCTACACATCCATGATTTAAAATTTCCCCTCAGAGAAAAATGTCTTAAATTTATTTATAATTCTTTTACTTTACAAAACTCGAAAATCTTTTTAGGTACAGTTCCAAAAGATACATTCAAGACCCACCCCATTCCCCTTCATAAAACTTATTCTAAACGTAGCACCAGAGATAAGCAATAATATTACGGAGTAAAGAGGCCAATGAACTTTCTCAAGATACGTCACCTCTACGCTGTTATCATTGGAAAGAACAAAAAATTATAATTTCTAAAATTTTATGAAATTAGACATTTTTGAAGTTCGATGGGCTCTTTCCGGTAACCTGTTTTCAACTATTCAATCTGCGAGGAAATTATCAACCAACCATTATCAAAGGTGAAATTCTTGTTCTTGGAGATTTACCTATCGTATAAAAGTTTTTTCTACGAAACGCCAAAATCTAGAGTAAATTTGTAATGTGTGATTTTTGAACCCTCCGAAAATCACCTAAGACTTGAGCGATATTTAACATCTCAAAATGCATCTTTGTAAGAGGGTAGCGTTTTAGAATTTTATTCTCTACTTCTACAAACGGAAAACTGTTTTTTCTTGAAATCGTCCTGTCGTCGGTTCCTACAGCAGCAGCACTTTCTCCTCCTCTTCCCTCCAAAAACCTGAAGAGGCTGTAAAACTATATAAGAGGAAATTTCAACTCAGATACTGTCACATATCAGCGCAAAATAATTAAATCGAAGAACGTGAATTTTTTTATACCACCAAAGCTTGCCTACCCAAAACTTTTTATAGAAGAAATTGATTACACTTTTAACAGTAGTTTTGTTTGTAGATCCATCAAACGATAATGCTATAAATATTTTTGAGCTAACGTAAAAGGTAGGACTGATAAGAACCAGGTGCATTATTCGTAATTACAACATACCTACTTCCCCGAGGGAAAGCTTGCTAATTAATACTATAAGATCAAAGAAAAGATCGTCATTATTGGTTCACGCAAGACAAGATACTTGCATAGACTATAACTCAACAGATACTCGATATTAGAATAAATTTCATATTTACTCATCATACAGAGCAGAGCACAACGAACGCTTTCAACACCAACGTAATAATATCGTCTTTTTATTAGAGATGAAAATAATATTCTTATCAAATTCGTTCCCATATACTCGTCTATTATAACACGTACCTGTAGCACCTTTTACATACGTATATTATAAAGGTAGGCAGGCAGGTAGGTAGGTACTAGGTAGGTCTATGTATATGTACATCGATATTAATTTGCTATGCAGTTTCTTAATAGGTTCTACGTGCAGGGTATCTACATGTAGTACCTTGGTATCTAGCCTACATGGTATATATAGTTATCGTATCTACATATGTATTATACATAAGGATAAAAATCTAATTACGATGCAATAAAAGCAACGAAGCTTGTTAAGCGTGAAATTTCATATGTGCACTGTATTCGATAAATCAATAAATAAATAAAAAAATATACGTATGTAGGTTAGTTTCTCAAACTGATGATAATTTTTTTTTTTTTTTAATGTTTCACAATTTTCGCGAACAGAGTATAGATGGTATTTCACTTCCGTTATTAACCGAAGAGCATTTAAGAACGACAATAAATATGAAATTAGGACCGGCGTTGAAATTCCGAGCACTATTAGCACAAAAAATAGGTCATTGTAATGTTTGCATGCATTGTTTACATTGTCATGGAACAACAACAACAACAACAACAACTGGTCATTCTTTGACACCTATTTCAAACACCACCAGTCCAACTTTTCATTCGACCAATCGTCCCAGTAGCGCGGGAAATTGAATTTTTTTTACGAATAAATTTTATATTTTTGTTATTTATTTTTTCAATTTTTTTCCACGTTTTTGTAAAATCGTGTTGTAAAAATTTAATTAAATTTTGTACCGTATTCGTTTAACGTATTGATTGTTTAATTGAAAAAATACCATCGTAAATCGTTGCTTTTTGAGCCTGATTTTCGATCAAGTATAAAGGAGATGAGCGAATTGCCCTGACATGGAATAAAAGACAGTAGCTCTCTGCGATATTTCTTTTTTTTTTTTGAACAGTGATAAAGGTTGAGCTAGATATTACTGTAAATAGCTGAACTGCTCCCCCTCCTCTCTCAAAGATATATCTAGCACCACTATATGCCAAAATCCAGCTTCCCAGCTAAATTTGTATAGGGGAAATGTACGAGAGACAGACTAAAAAAATAAGAAAACCGTCCCAAAAAACCACATTTTTGGGGCTAATGGGTCTGAAAAGTTGAAATTCCTAAAAGTACATTTACGACATATCAAATTCCAACTTCCTAGCTCAATTATATAACTTTGAATTGCCTATTGAATGGCTCAAAAAGGAACAATTTTTGTGTTTTTGGGCCCTCATCATCACCCCTTCCACCAAATTTAAGCCTAATTTAATTTTAACCTAAGGTCGTCCCCACTCACACAGAGCCTATAGACCGAACTGGAGCAATTTTGGTCAGTATCGAGCAGAATAAATGATTTCAGTCTTCCGGGGTAGGGGGGAGATAAATGAGTAAAAATAAAAATAAACATCTGGCATGGCCAAAATTGATCGTAATGGTCTTCTAAAACTCCAAAAAAGATTTTGTTGATGTATCTCCCCCCCCCCTTATTCTCCATTGATAAGACTGTAATAGCTTGGTTTTCATTGCCATTATCACATACATACAAAATCAGGTTAAAAACAAGCGCCTCTGGGATGTTTTTTCTCGAACAAAGGTGGGGGTACAAATGGATATTGCAGTTAATAGCCGAAACCGCAGGAACATTTAAAATTCATACTACATCTGTTTACCAAATTTCAACCCATTAGATAAAGTTGGAAGGGAGTTATGCGAGGAACGAAGTTAAAATATAAGAAAAACTGACCGAAAAACTAAATTTTCAGGGTTGGGGGGGGGGGATGTCATCAGACTGAAAAGTTAAAACCCGCAAAAAGCACATTTCAAACTTAAACTAAATTTACATACGAAATTTTAACTTCTTGGGTCAATTTCGAGGTGAGTTATGCGAGGAGCAAACTCAAAAAAATAAAAAAAATCGTCAAAAATCTACATTTTCGGGGATATGAGGGGGTGCAATGAAGCTGTCAAGTTGAATCCCCCAAAAAGCACATCAACGGTCCTTACTAAATCTACATACCAAATTTCAACTTCGTAGCTCAACTTTTAGGGTAGATAAAGAAGGAAGAGCAATTTTTAAAGAAGGAAGAGCAATTTTTAAAGACCGAAAAGGGTAAAACCCTCATATCTCCTCTCCTAATTGACTTAGGAGGCTGATTTTTGGATACTTAATTCAACATTAGATTGTCTATCGATTTGTTTAAAAAGGAATTTGTAATTTCATCTCCTCAACACCCAAAAAATCGTACAAACCCCAAATTTTTCAAGGTGGGGGAGGGGGGAATCAGGATGAAAAGTTGAAACCCCCAAAAGATCTATGCAGAATACCTGCCAAGCCAAATTCCACTCCCCTATCTTAATTTGGAGGGGAGATAGGACTGAAAAAGCTTATTGGCAAGGCTCAAAAAAGGTAAACCCCCTTTACCTCCTCTCCCAATTAACCTGGAATGCTAATTTTTTAATACGTTACACAACTTTGCATTCTCCACCGATTGATTTCAAAAAATTATGAATTTTACGATTTTTTTCTCCTCAGAGCACCCTCCCTCAAATTTGAGTATAACTGATTTTCAACTGCAGATCACCCCCACTCAAAAATATGATATCCTCCGCCAAACTAAGCCTACTACCCAAATTTCACTGATTTTAGTCGATGTCGAGCTGAGAAAATAGTTATGTTTTTTAACTGGGCAGGGAGAATAAAATAGATGGGAATAAATATCGGACACGGCCAAAAATGGTCTCAATGGTTTTCTGAGACTCCAAAATGGATTTGTTTGATACCCCCTTCTCTCTCTCACTCTCCCCTCCCCCCATCTAGCATAGATCGATAGATCGTAATAGTCTAATGATATCTAAAAAGACTTCATTGTTGCATTGTATAGCTTGAAACGAATAAACTTTTATCATGCGAGTTTTTTTCATTCTTGAAAAAATGTAGGAGGAGTTCAACGGGGCTAAAAAGTCGACACCATCAAAAGGCACATCTAGGAACTATACTAAATCTACATAGAGAATTTCAACTTCTTAGCCAAATTAAACGAGGGGGAGAATATGGGAGGAACAAATTCAAAAAATAAGAAAAACCGAAAAGAAACAAGCTTTTTTTGAGGGGGGGGGTGGAATGCAATAGGTTTGAAAAGTCGAAATCCCAAAAGGCGGATTTGGGATCCACATATCAATTTTCAACTTCCTACCTCAATTTGGAGGAGAGTTACGCGATAAACAAATTCAAAAAATAAGAAAAATCCATCAAAAAACTACATTTTTGCTGGTGTGTGTGGGAGGGGGGTGCAATAATGCTGAAAATCGAGGCACATCTAGGACCCCTACTAAATGTACATACCAAATTTCAACTTCCTAGCTCAGTTTGAATGGGGGAAAGGGGAAGAACAGACTTTTATGGAGATCAAAAGAGAAAAACCCCTCTTACCCCCCTCCCCCCATAAATCTAAGAGGCTAATTTTTGGACATGATGTACAACTTTGGCTGGTCTATTGATTAGCTCAAGAAAATTTTTTTTGCAATTTTAGTCCCTCAACATCCCTTCCTCCAAATTTGGGCACGACTGAATTTTGACTCGAAGTTGTCCTCATTTTCAAATATCAAATTGCACACCAATTGAAGCGTTTTCCCCAAATTTGATCAATTTTGTTGTATATCGAGCTGAGCAAATGATATTTCAATCTTGGGAAAAAATAAAAATAAATATCTGACAAGGTCAAAAATGGTCGTAGCGGTCTTCTACGACCTCAAAATGGATTTCGTTGGTATTTTCCTTCCCCTCCCCTCCCACTTATCCGCTGTAGATCGATAGATCGTAATAATCTGGTTTTCATCGGCAAAACAATATAGAAAATCAAGCTAATTACACAAACGTAGAAACCATCGGTGAAAAAAATAAATCAATTTTTTGCCTCTAAATTATGATGTTTATGATACGTGAAAATTAGCTAATTAAAAACTGATAAGATCGTTGATTCGATACACTAAAAATATTCAAAATTGGAACGTACCTAGTTACCTAAAACCTACAATGCACGTACCCACGAATATAGTTTTCATTCATTACCTACACACACAGGATGTTATTATTACAGATAGATAGAATTATTGTCAAAATGAAAGTTTGTAGGTAGCATTTACATGTCAAAATGCTTGTATTTAAATCAATTACACAGCAGAACAAATATTATTATAATTTTTTGCACCAATTAAAAAAATAATCACGCGATGAGCATATTTACATACCCTAGCTATAGGTATGTACGTAGTAGGTAGTACCTACATTAAATGAAGGCATTATGTACATAAAAAAAAAAAAAAAATGTTACGTATTTATCGTCAACACGCGTGGCAATTATAATTGAATAATTTATGTATCGTAAAAAAAATCACGATCTAGACTGGTCGTAAAAAGCGTATAGGTTTAGGTTTTTTACTCGCTCGCCTCATCAAGCCTTTCAAATGGCAAAATAAAACGTAAAGATACTTCTTCGCTGATAAATTTTCCGATGATTTGTTTCGCTAAATCGTACAGGGCAATGTCAAGTTTACGAGTAAGAGTACACTATCGTTGGATCATTCAACGCGTAATATCTACACTATTATCTGTGGAATTGAAAATAACGATTAAGATCGATACAACGATATTCTTGACGAATTATTATTTGTGTACTTGGACGAATCAATTACTTGTCAGCGTATTATCATCGAACAAAGCCCTTATATGCTTGTAAATCTAAAAGTATTTTATAGAGATATACATACATATACCTTTACCTAGATGAAGTATATACTCGTAGTTGTGTACTCGCGTACCTACCTACTTCGATTATCGTACCAGGCATCTGCAGTAAACATGAATCTCTAAATCAGTCGATGAAAAAAGTAAATGTCAACCTATTTCTATTCAATTAAAAGAACAGGAAAGAAAATAACAGATCAAATATTGAAAGTACCTACTTCATTTCATTGCAGCTCTGCACATGGTCAACGGACACAACACACATATACAATAGGTAAGTCCTGTAAACCTGTATCAATCTCGCTACTCTTTTAAAATTACACCTAATTCACTAAGTACCTACCGACAAAAAAAAAAAAAAACAAACAAACAAACAAACATGTACATGTAACATTCGAAACATACGTAGGTAAATTTTAATAATAATGGAACAAGTATATAAATAATACGACGAGAGTATAAAACGAAAAAGAAATGAAAACGAAACGAAATAATTGCATCGATATAATATACTTAGTTACAGAAAGGCAAATAACACAACCTTTCGACAATTCATAAGCTCCTAATATAACAAGTAATTTCGTTATCAAAAATGACCACACGAAAGCCTTAAGTTTATTAAAAATTGTGATTATGCCTGTAACTTAAAGAAAAGCAACTTTAATAACATTAATATATTGGCATTTTTTCTTCGTTTCAGTTGCCAAAATTTCGATTTTCATCAGGAGAATATAAACGCTGCGGTGGTCTTGCGCCTGCTTCAAAGGTTCAAATTCGCGGAACGCCTTTGCTGCACCGATTGGTTGATAATTTCGTCTGATATTTTCGTCTACGTATCCGCCTTTTCGTTAAATATCATTTTACCTTCGTACATCTGCATTTATATGCGTGTATATTAATTATGTAGGTACGGGTATCTTTTTCATCGAAATGTATCGCGTTTACATTGTAAACAGATTTTGTAATAAAATTAATAAAAATGAAAACAAATATCTAGCTGGTTAATTTGTGGCGGAAAATCGTCACTAATAAAAATTCATTCGTTCGTGTTCACAGCGAATTATAAAATTATTCCAATTTCACACAATACCTCGAAATATAGCTACCCTCACAAACTACTATATTTTAGTAGGTATACGTACCTTACGTATACGTAGAAGTTGAAACCCCCTTTGTTTTATAAAGCTTGAATTTATATTAAACATTACCGCGCGAGTTAGTCTTTTGCGTGATTTGAACGGAATAAGAAAATATTTTTTTTTTTTAGGCCAGCGCCACATGCAACATATTCAACCCGAGCTTTCCTATAAAATACGAGTACATTCCATGGTCGTATATCTACGTTCAAATTATAGCAATTGGCCCTCTTATTAAACAGATACCGAAAGTTTAGTGAAATAAATGAAGTCTCGTTCCTTACATGCTTGAAATAATAAAAGCTTCGGGCGTAATTTTTTCACAGATATTTCATTACGAAAAAAAACAACAACAAACAATCAAAAACAACAATAATATCTAAAAAGACTTTATTGTTGCATTGTATAGCTTGAAACGAATAAACTTTTATCATGCGAGTTTTTTCCATCCTTGAAAAAATACAAGAAAATAATTCTCATAAATTCACTCCATAGGCATTTTAAAGAAAAAATATTAAAAAGCATCGCTTTGCAATGCTTGTTAAGTCAGATTTTTGAGAAATATTCTAATTAAGTGAATTGAGAAAAAGTATCCCGCCTAAATAGTGAGGAGGGTAGGAGGAGTTCAACGGGGCTAAAAAGTCGACACCATCAAAAGGCACATCTAGGAACTATACTAAATCTACATAGAGAATTTCAACTTCTTAGCCAAATTTAGCCAGGGGGAGAGATATGGGAGGAACAAATTCAAAAAATAAGAAAAACCGAAAAGAAACAAGCTTTTTTTGAGGGGGAGGGTGGAACGCAATAGGTTTGAAAAGTCGAAATCCCAAAAGGCGGATTTGAGATTCACATATCAATTTTCAACTTCCTACCTCAATTTGGAGGAGAGTTACGCGATAAACAAATTCAAAAAATAAGAAAAATCCATCAAAAAACTACATTTTTGCTGTGTGTGTGGGGGGGGGGTGCAATAATGCTGAAAATCGAGGCACATCTAGGACCCCTACTAAATGTACATACCAAATTTCAACTTCCTAGCTCAGTTTGAATGGGGGAAAGGGGAAGAACAGACTTTTATGGAGATCAAAAGAGAAAACCCCCTCTTACCCCCCCCCCCCCATAAATCTAAGAGGCTAATTTTTGGACATGATGTACAACTTTGGCTGGTCTATTGATTAGCTCAAGAAAATTTTTTTTGCAATTTTAGTCCCTCAACATCCCTTCCTCCAAATTTGGGCACGACTGAATTTTCACTCGAAGTTGTCCTCACTTTGGAATAACAAATTGCACACCAATTGAAGCGTTTTCCCCAAATTTGATCAATTTTGTTGTATATCGAGCTGAGCAAATGATTTTTCAATTTTGGGAAAAAATTAAAATAAATATCTGACAAGGTCAAAAATGGTCGTAGCGATCTTCTACAACCTCAAAATGGATTTCGTGGATATTTTCCTTCCCCTCTCCTCTCTCTTATCCCCCGTAGATCGATAGACCGTAATAGCCTGGTTTTTACAGACAATGTACAACATAGAAAATCAGGCTTTAAAAAAAAGTATCAATTTACATTGAAATGAAGAAGGGAGCCCATCACAGGTCTCTTTTCTAAGACCAAATGTAATTTTAGATTATTATACATTCATTTACTTTTACAGACCAAGATAAGGTTTGTATGGGTGTTAGAAGGAGCTAAGCCTTTTCAAATGCACTATTGGCCCACTACAAATGTTTTTGTAAAAATTTAATAATTAAGAATTTGAAGGAGTATGAACAGTAAATCGTGATTTTTAGAGCTCGTAACTACCCTGAAATGATAATTTTTTGGTTTTTTAATAAACCTATTTGGCGAAATATTCGCCCCAACTTCGTTCAGATTATAATCCCTTTACCCCTGTGTGTACAAAAGGATAGCAGCTAAATCTGGCAATACAACAGAAAATTATTTTTTTGTTAAATACTCAACCCCCCCTCCAATCAACCCCTAAATTTCAACCAATCTCCGCCTATGTTTATCCATTTTGAAGAAAAAGAGACGAGTTTCTCATTACTAGGACTAAAAATCCAATTAATGAACCACAGACCATCTCTACAGTGTGTCCAGCGAGAGGATATCACGACTTCAAAAAGTCAAAAGGAGAAGTTGCCTGCCTTCAAAATGTAAGGGACAAATTAGTACTTTAAAAAATCGTAATCAAAACAATTTTCAAGTATGAAAATACGTGGTAGATAAAAAACTGCGAAAATTTGTCATGAACATTTTTTAACTAACTTTAAAATTGAAGGTGTCATTTTTATTGGTTGTACAAAATGAAGTCTTTCAAAAAAAAAAAATTACGAAAATGGATAGTACTTCGAAAGTTGAACAAATTTTGTTCTTTTCATTTTTTACCTAATACAAAAGTGGTAGGAGCTATAAGCAAAATTTTTTCTAAAAACTAATATTGATGTAGCTCCTTCAAATTTAGTATAAAGCAAAAAATGTTGAGAACATAATTTATTCCCTTTTTTATGTACTGCTCGTATGGTTAATTATTTTTCTGAAAGATTTCATGGAGATCAACTTGTTGAAACAGTCCCTTCAATTTTCAAGATAGGCAACATCTTCATCTGATATGTTTCTAATGTGGTAGCCGGTTATATGCAAGTTTCAAGTCTTGATATCTTCTCGCCGGACACCCTATATAATCATTTGTCTTTTACCGTACATTCTAAGGAACCCACATCCAGGAATTCTCTCACTATAACTTCCGGTCAGTGGATTGAATAACGTGGTAATAAAGCGTGAATTTTCTACAAAAAAAAAAGTCAAGCTGAAAAATCAAAATAATTTTCTCGTTTACCTTGAACTTGAACCCCCTCTACTTACCAAATAGCTCGCATATTTCCAAAGTTCCTCATGATTAAATATGAAATTTTTATTGAACAGTAATCAGGGTCAACTCAAGCCTTTTCAGCGCCCTTGGGCAAGGTTTCCCAGCACCCCAATGTTTTTCTACTCCCACCTCGCAGAATTTTGAATAACGTAAAAAAAACGCTTCATCAAGAAATCACTAGGAAAAGTAAGTAGAAGAACAAGGGCGAATTCGCATACATTTACATCGTGTTTCGAGTGCATATAAGCATAAGCAAGCGTAATCCCTCAAATTCAAAACAGAGAGAAAGACCAAAGTAGGTAAGTGTTTTGGAAAATTATAAATCAAATCGAATCGAGAAGATTTCATATACGCTTATCTACTTTCAGAAATTTTAGCCTCGGGGTTCCTGACATCTTGCACCTCTTCTCCTTTGGCAGGTTGCGCCCCTGAGCGACACCTAAGTTCACCACTCCCTTAAACGGTACTACTAGGTAAGCTTGTCAAAAAATAAAAAAAATTTTTAATCTACAAAAAAAATCAACACCTGAGAAACTACGAGGTTAAAAATGCATTAAAAGTTTACCCAAAAAAAAAAAAAACGAATTTTTAATAATTTGACCTATTTGAAACTATATTTCATGTACTGTGATTTTCGGTGCCTCCTTCCTCTTACAACTCGTTCATTTTGGCTACCGACCCTCTTTCTTTCACACTGCGAAAAAAAAATCATGCTGGTAATCAGATTATACATGGTCAGCTTGTATACGGAAAATAATGTGTATTATTATTTCGTCAATTTAAAGGAATTATACTTTAATACGAAGCGTAATATAGGGTCAATATCCTACACAGGGTCTTAGACAACTTTCGCGGCTCAAATCATCGTATAAATATTTAATGCAGTTAAGTGAATTCGTGGTGACAATGTCCGATTGTCGAGTAAAAAATTTACGCTAAGTGGATATTTTCATTACTTATACGAATAATTTAATAATTACCTAGTTGGTCGTACGAATAAGTTAATAATAAATTTCGCCGGTGATAATTATCAAAAATTATCGCCACTGAATCCGCGTGCCATACCAACGAATGTGGTTTAAATTTTACACACAATTAATACTTATAAATTTTGTTGTTAGCAACGAAAATACAAAGTAACCAATAGCCATTTGACCATAAACCCTGTTACGCGTATAATATTATCATTTCATTAAACTCATTTGATCTCGTGCACGCCACTGAACGAGTCCGTACTAAAAAGAACCATGTTCTCGTTTATATTTACGAAAAATTTTCGCGAGTATAGGTGATTCGCTCGACAACAGAACAATGATTGGTTTACTTCGTTTTTCGAATCATGACCACGGATAAGGAGTCGAAAAATGAATTAATGCCTGGTCCTTTGTACGCTTACATGACACGTCCAAAAGGTAAGCGGTTCATTATCTCGTTATACGTGAAAAATGCGTAAAAATTCGAGAAAAAAATCTACATTGAAACTTTGATGTTTGTTTTTTGCACGTGAAATATTTCGTCACAAAAAAACATACAACAAGTGTTAATAAAATTGCCTAACGTGTTAATTGATGGCATTAAAGTATAATAATTTCCAATTACAAATTTTTTATAATTTTTTTTTATTATTATTTTTAGCATTGTGTAATAGTAGCAGTAAAATTAGAAATATTCTTCGAACTGGTAACGTAGAAAAAGTAGAAAAATTAATCAGAGAGGGTTATGGATATAAATTAATCGGAGAAACATCGCCTTTTCCTAAAATCAAAGTTTTATTGAAAGCGGTACCTTTTTACATGGTAAATTGATATCTATTATATTATAAAAGTGTACTTCATTTTCACTCGTAATTCTATGCGATTAATAGAATAAAAATTTTCAAATTCCAAGGCTCGAATCGATATGTTACACGAGGCTGTAGTCAAAGGACAACTACGCGATGTACAAATGTTACTCAATACAACATCCGCAGCGTATTCGGTATTGAAAACGAAACCTGAAAATTTGGTAATAAGTAAAGATTCAACGGGAACAGGTCTTCTTCACAAAGCTGTTTTTTACGATTACGTCGATATCGTCGAATGGCTATCGAAAAACTTTCCAGCCGCGATTCATAGTCGAGATAAGGTAAACAATGAATTTTGATGAGACTATCATTTTCTTACTTCAAGGACAATTCAACTGTTACAGCCAATGTGTAGTGTCCCTACATTAAATGTAGATTCGTATATCTTATGTGTAATCAAAAAGTAGCTGAAGTATATTTATTACTGCATGTTTCCAGTTGGGAAGGATTCCACTTCATTATGTGAATTCAACATCAGATCCGGATAAAATATGGGATTTATTGGTTAGTTTAGGATCAGACGTAAAAGCCGAAGATAATTTTGGTAAAACACCGCTCTACTTTTTGACCAACGAAACCGAAGTTCAGTTACCCGATAAAATACAAAGCATACACAAAACATACGGATCTGAAGGTAGGCATCAAACATTGCCATTTAAATACGCCACAGACACATAATGAACTCTCAGTTTTTAGTCTGATTTTCTACATCAATATTGTCATTGAAAACTAGACTACTACAGCCAATCGGCCAACAACGGATTAGGGGGAGGGGGAGGATTAAAAAAATCCGTTTTGAGGTCCTAGAAAACCATTAAGACTAGATTTTGCAATTCGGATAGTTATTTTTATTTTCATCAACAGCCCTCACTTCCCCGATGAAAATCAATTATCCAGCTCAACACTGACCAAAATCGTTCGAATTTGGCAAATAGGCTCAGATTGGTGGTGGATTAGATATATATGACTTAGGATGGAGGAGGCGCTGAGAGGTAAAAATTGCAAAAATTGTTCAACCTAAAGTTATGTAACAGATCCAAAAATCAGCCTCCTGGGTCAATTGGGAAGGGAGATATGGCGATTTTTCCCATTTTTGACCATGTAAAGAAATCATTTATCACACATCTTTCCTACAAATTGAGCAGGGGAGTTTAAGTTGAATACATGGATTTAGTAGGGATCCCATATGTGCCTTTTGAGGGTTTCGACTTTTCATCCTTATTGCACCACCTCACAGCCCCGAAAATATCCATTAGTTTTTTGGTTAGTTTTTCTGATTATGTTTCGAGTTTGTGGCATACATACCCTCCTCTCCATTGTGCTACAGAATTGAAATTTGGTATGTAGATTCAATAAGGTTCTTAGATATGCCTTTTGGGCGTTTTACATATTCACTCCAATGTCTAGCTATTTCCCTACCACTGTGCAAGAATCATCATTATCAATCGGTCTCAGTTGCTCATGATTGTATAGCACTAAGAAGAGTGCTCCATCTATCACAATCCTGTCCCTGGAATCAGCTCTTACCACAGAACCCATTTAGGGCTATCTTCCTCTCCCTTTTTTACCAGGGGCCTTCTCAAAAAGAATGTCGTTTTTGGAATTTCCAACTTTCCTCCTAGTCACATGTGCAAAACATCCCAGAATGTATCTGTCGTATAAAACACTTAGTGTGACCAGCTGCTGTATTTTGTTGACAATTGAGATGTTGGTTTGTCTTCCAGTCAGGTATCACCAGTATCCTTCTTGAAACCCACATCTCACTCAAAGGCATCTATTCTTCTTTTATCATATGCCTTCAACGTCCATGTTTCCGCAGCATTTAGGAAAATAGAGAAAATAAGTGATCATATTAGTCTCTTCCTTGTCTTTCTGGAGATCTCGTTATTACATATGACTTTATGCAGTCTGGTCATAGCTGATTTCAGAGCGATTCAACGCTGTGTTTCTGCCAATAAGCTTTCATCTGCTTTAAAGATAGAGCTTGAAGATATGAAAGTGTTGACTTTTCATACTTGCTCAGTGATGTAGAAACTGGAAGAAATTTAGCCCAATCCACCACAATGACTTTTGTTTTTGATGTATTAATACAAAGCCCAAGTTTCCCTCTGGTTATCTTCAGCAAGTTAATGGACTCTGCCATTTCTTTTTTACACTAGCAATCAAGAGGTGGTATCATCTGCACATCACAGATTGTAGATTCCCCTTTCTCTAATAGAAATACCACCAGTCCAATGCTGTAGAGCCTTCTGATTTATGTGCTCACCATAGATATTGAATACAGACATTGACGTGCCAAAATGGAAATTGGTGGGTACAGCAGTAAAGGGATTACTGTAATTTGTTGTCCAGAGTTACTTAAGACTTTTCCATTAGGAGTGCTGTTCACTAATTCCCGTTCAACTTGTTCACAATTGTGATTGATCAAGATCTCAGACGTAAATAAGTCGTCGATTCTTTGGGATTTCTATCTGCAGAAAGAATAACTTCTGACCAATGACCGCCAGGCCAGAACTAGTGAACATCGTTTCTACAGAAAAAAATAAGTGGAACTCTAAACTGTAATCTCTTTACCCCTGGAGCAAGAGATTTCCATCTTAGTGTTTCAGTATCTATAATGTTAAGTAATTGCGGGGATAATATGCATCCTTGATGCACCCCTTTTTTTGCTTAAAAAGCCTCAGATTCTTCACCATCAACTCTCATCACCATAGCATTGAACTCATATAGGGACTCCACCAAATCTACTATATAAGAAGCAGAGATGACTCAAACTCTTCCAATTAGCGAATCGGATTCATTTATCGCGATTTATCCATATTCTTGAATCCGATTCCTTTTTGACGATTTGTTCTAATCTGCGAATCCGATTCTTTTTTTACGATTCCGACTACTTTTTTTTTCAATTCAAAAAAATTGCATTAAAAAATTGGTTTTCATTATATTTACTATTTTAAGTTACGAGTTGATGTTGCACTTTAAAACCACCATTTCTTCAAAATGTTAATTAGCTCAGTAAACCCTCCTTTGTGACAATTATAAATATATTTTCGATTCAAATATTACAAATAAAACAAACTTCAAATAAGTAAGAAAGTTTCTAATGTGAAGAGTTCTACGAACATCTGGTTTCTCCGTCATCAATATGAGTTTATTTAATTAAGGTAAAAGCTACAAAAATATATTTATCCATCTAAACATTTATGTTTTCAGCCAACACGATAAAATCATCGAATATCAGGATATGGATACATGACCAAGATTTAAATAAATTACAGCAAGTCATTTGGGAAGGTCAAGGAGAAAAATTAAAAACTGAAACGAGTAGTAAACGTCTAATGAAGAAATTTCTGAACGGTGTTCCTCATATAATGGTATTGTATAACAAATACGCATAAATCATTGTACTTTCAATTCATTTCAATTATGAGGATAAATTTGATAAAAAAAAAATTCATCCTAGAGCGTGATCCAAGAAATTCACAAAGCGACAATTACAAATGAAATTAACAAATTAAAGTTAAACTCTAGAAATCCTATTCCTGCGGTGGTACTCAGTGGTAAAGATGCCAAAGGAGTTACTCCACTTCATAAAGTAGGTAACCATATAACTGATTTATTGAAAAATTAAATAAAAAATAATAATGTAATATATGAATTGCACACAATAAGGCAGCGGGATTAGGTCACGATGATATAGTGAATTATATTCTGAGCAGATATCCCCAAGCTATTCAAATTTATGATAACGATGGTCGTACAGCATTACACTACGCTGCGTCTTTCAAAAAAAATAATATTTATGATCAACTTTTAAAATTCGGAGCAAATGAAAACATCATCGATAAAGTAGAACAATTTTAATATGTAATTTTCAATTATAAGCTACTTCCGTTAATATCAGTTTTTATACTTTAGTTCGGTAGAACTGCGAAATGCTATCTATTAAGACAAAATGACATAGATCCGGATGTTCTTTACGAAATTCCAGCAGCTCCAAGAACTGGAATTGCTACCGGATATCCTTCGTCGTGGGATTGGAGCATTCTTAGTGCTTCAAACTCGTTGAATAATCTCAATGGGAAGATATCCAGTGCTAAAAACCATAATAAAAATAAAACTGTAAGTTTAACAAGATTAAAAACATGAAAAGGCTAACGTTCGTACTTTGTACCAACAATAAATATAAACTAGAAACTGTTTTTTTCTTTTGTTTGTTTCCATAGAATGAATCTTCGAACAATCACTTACATATTACTTGCGAAGAATCGAGACAATTCAAGACAAATTCTTACGACAGTTCAAATATAGAAAATGAGAGTGTGCCAGTAACTGAAGAAACATTTACTAAAGTTTCCATTCCTCAAGTAAATCACGAGTATGAAACCTCGGACACTAATCGTGATACATATGAGAACAATAATTACACGAAATCGGTACCTGAACCTGATCAAGAACTTATTTATGATCACGAAAGTCAAGATGACACTTCAAAAAACGATTTACCAAAATTCACTTTAGACCAGCAAGTTGAAAAGGAGATTCCGGAGCATAGTCCGCCATCACAAATTATTATTGAAAATTCTGAACATGAAAACGTCGATGATGATCAGGCAGTAGATGATTTTATAATATTTCACAGCGAATTTGATGACTCTGTTGACAACTACGAAAGCGTTAGTGAAGAAGAATTTATAGATGAAAGCGTACTTAAGAAAAAACCGAATGTAGATGTAAAAATAAAAGAAATACTGCAGCAGAAGAATTTCGACGAAATGGGAAATTTTATACTGCAAGGTTGCGGAGAATTTTTACTCAACGAAAAAAGCTCTCATCCCGAAATTCAAGACTTTATCAATAATTTACCTATTTATTTGGTGCGTGATTATTTTTTTACACTCTCGCAGGCATATCAAGAACATATAATTTCTAATTTTTGCTAGTTTTTTTTCCAACAGAAAAAGATCGAATTGATTCATTACTGTTGTGAAATTGGTAATTTAGAAGAATTGCAGAAGTACCTAGATCGTCGAAAACTGGCAGTAGTGCGAGAAAATAGAACTGGTTTATATTTAACTCCTTTGCATATAGCTGTGATAAATAATCATCGAGATATTGCTCGATATTTAGGAGGTAGATTTCCTGAAACATTCAAAGTCGTTGATAAATTTGGCAGAACTCCTTTACATTTTGCGAGCATTCATCCAAATGGATCGTACATTTACAATGTACTGTTGACTTTGGGAGCTGATAAAAATGTGAAAGATTACGTAAGTGATGGGAACTTTTTCCATTTATTTATATTCAGTAGGTTAGCCAGGGATCTAGTTTGCATACCCATCGCACTTATCTAAAATTTTAGTTCGAGCCAGTATGCTTCAATGAAATAAAAACAAAAAACAAGTATTTATTGCTAAATTGAATTTGTTTTTAGAATAATAGAACTCCAGAGTATTATTATCAAAATAAAAACGAAGACAGATTTAACCAACTATTCAATCTCATAAAAGAATCAAAGAAAAATTACCCAAAAAAACTTGGTAAGAAAATGCATGATGGATTTTAATCGAAAAAAATGTGTGATGCACATAGTTTACCTACTGATGCAGTAACTAAAGTACATTTGTTTTTGATTCGAAAGAAAAAATCGAAGAAGAAATGATTCCTCCAAAGTTATCGAACTCACAAAAAGATTATGACGAAGAACCAGTCGAGCATGAAAACAAATTACCATCGGGAAGTAATGCATTTCTTTATGTAACTTCATCCAATAAAATTTTATGTACGTATAAAGCAGCTGAATCTTTGTTATAATAATTCTTAGGACTTGGAACAGCAATTCGAACAGGATTATCAGCAATTGCCAGCGAAAGACCGTCAAAACCAATCAAATTTTTAGCAAATTATTTGAAAAATTACGAAGAAATGTCGACATCAAAAGAAGAGGTACTTTCCTACCTAGACCTACCTAATTATTTAATATCAAGTCCATTTTTCTTGAATAAATTATGTCAAAGAGAATATATATGAATAATAAAATTGTTTTAGCTGGTGCCAAGCACTGAGAATAATTCATCATTTAATCAAAACCATTTCGATCAAAATGAATACCGAACATCAGAAGACAGCTTACAAGAAAATTCACATTCCAAAGAAATTCCTGCTGTTGAAGTCAAAAATAATGGAGATGTCGAAAACACAGCATTTTTAAATAAAGATCAAGAAATAAAAAAATTGAAAGATATTCAAAGGGAAGAAGAAAAAGAAAAAGAAGAAGAAATAGAATCATCTGAAGATGAAAGGAAAACATCAAGAGACCGCAAAAATTCTATAATTGACTACAAAGAAGAAATCAATAATCAGTTTCAGCCAATAAGTAGAGTAATTTCATAACAAACAATTAGATAAATCACATTATAACGAATTTTTTTGGTACGTTTCACTGTATTTAATTACGGACATAAAATTTTTTGTAGGATAAACACGGCCAAAGTATGTTACACTTTGCAGCAGCTAGTAGACATAGTAGAAATGCATTATTACAAACGCTGCAAGAGTTAGACGCAAATATTGCTCAACGAGATGAATTATACAGAACAGCGAGAGATATTGCAGTTTTTTCTCAACTTTATGATAATGTTAAAGCTATTGACGCTTACGTTTTTTACTTGGCAGCAAATGGTAAATCATCATACCATCAGTTTATGTATGTAGACATAGCAAAAAAAAATTCATTTCCCTATTCAAAAACAATTTTTTTGCGATTAGGACAAACGGATAAAATCTTACAGCTTTTATTAGATGGATACGATCATATTTTGGAGCTTGAAACGGAGGAAAATGTAATGGATGTAGTGAAGCAGAGGAACCATGAAAAAACGTTACACATTTTACAGACTATAACTATTTTTGAGGTTTCCAATTCAGAGATTAATTTTCGTATTTTATAATGCGCGCATTTAGAGATATCAAAATCACTGATTAAAGAATGTAAGGTAACATTACGACTTTTGAATGATCATTAGGAAATAAGAGAAGATCTTCACGCTGCGATAAGAATTGGAAATAAAGTTAAAGTACGAGAAATATTCGATAAATGTGGAAGAGATGCTAAACTAATGGCCGTTTGTAAAAATGATGCATCCAGATGCAGTCTACACATATCAATCTTAACTCAACATAAAGATATCGTAAAATATATCGTGAAGAAATACCCAAAGACAATTCATGTAGGAGATAATGTAATTTAACAAAAAAATTACCTTTATATTGCTTCATTTACGATCATTCTGCGGTCAATTCATATTTTGACCATTCTATCAAAGAATTAAGTACACGAATGCAGACTTGATCATAGATCATTTTCATCATCAGACATTAAGAATCATTAACACAACATATTAATTAAACTGTAGAGAAATTACGATACCACTTCATTAAATAATAATTGAAATAGACACATAAATGGTAATCGCTTATCAATCACACTCAGTTCATCTTCATGAGTCCACTGCAGTCCACCATTGCATTCGCATAGATCACGTGTCTTTTTAAACAATGATGGTTGCATATACGCAAAATTGCAAGAACATCGTGTACAAAATTTTTAAAATTTTCTCATTCAAATTATATACAAGCAATTTATTTTTGTTTAGCTCGAACGCACTCCTTTACATTATGCAATGGGATTGAAATCAGTAGAAGAATTAAGTCGCATACTCATTGAAGCAGGCGCCACTCGAGTGGTGAAAGATTTGGTTAGGAAATATTAATTTTATACTTAATTGATTCAATATTACTATTTGTGTATTTCTAATGAAAAATGAATTTAACTAGAAAGGGCGCCAACCCAGCTATTATTTTATGAATAATTCTGAAATATTACAAATACAACAAGAAGAAATATTTCTCAGTGATCAACAGAATCGAAAAAATATCATGAAAATTGTTCGTTAAATGGATATTTTATTATGAATATTACAAGTCTACATGTAGAGCTGAGACTGTTTACCTAGCATACTTCCATCTTTTTTTTTTTTTTTTTAGACTGTTTACCTAGCATACTTCCATTTTTTTTTTTTTTTTTTTTCAATAAAATATTTTTAAAGAAGATGTAATCTTTATTTATACATATTTTATTTTAATCATTCCAAACGGCAAACTAGTTTAATAGGTACCAACGTACCTATCCTACCTAATTATCGATTGACGAAAGTTTTTAATTCGGTATTTTCATTGATAATTTATGCAGTAAGACTTTCAGTCTATTATAAACCAACTTCTAATTCGTATTACAGCAAATTACCTATTGAATTTCATGATTATTATATTTATTTTCAAATGTAAAGAAATAATTTTAACATGTTTGCTCCTGCAACATTCATTATAGACAAATCTTTGAGCATTTGTGTAGTTCAACGAAGATTTCTATTATAACTTATTGTAGCGGTATGGTGCTTTTGGTACATATGGTTCAAGATTAATCATGTAAAGATTAAAAATCACCACTTCATAAAACTTCAATTACTTTTATTAATATTTGATCATACACAGCTCACACATAGTTTGAAAAAACAGACGGTAAAAAATTCCAATTTCATTTATACATCTACAGATCTCCAAACACCAAAAAGTCCATAACAAAATAAAAGAAGATATTCTTTTATCGATGCGCGCATCACTAATTTCTCAATTCTTCAGCTTTTGTGCCCATTTCATCCACGGTACCTAGAAATACATTATACAAATCTGAAAGAAAAATGTAATACCCATTTACAAAAGGTATGGATTATGAATACGTTTTATCGATCCAGTTTGTCATTATTCTTCCGGTAAAATTACGAATTAAATTATTAAAAAGACGTCAACCAAGTTTTTACTTCACGAATAATGATAAAATATTTTACAAATACTTACATTTAAAGAAGTTTAAATAATTAACGTATTTCTCAGTGATCAACAAAAACGTAAAAATATTGAAAATAAGACGATGACTTAACGTATAATATTCTTTATCCATAGAATTTACCCTATAAAATATTCCTAATCCGCATTTCGTGGCGATGATTAAACTAACATTGTCCAAGCTGCTTGGTTCTTCTTGAATTAAATACGAAAAATTGATTCATTCATTCTCTCATAAAAGTCTAATTCGGCAATAGTTCATAAGGATAAAAGAAGTGATTTAGAATATCAAATTATCGAGTCTTTAATAAAAATTCATTCAATAGTTGAAGCGTCATTTAGTTGAACAGATAGAAAGATTACATGATAAATAGACACTGGTTATTTCTAAATAACATCATTACATAAAATTGAACAAATTTGCTAAAATCATCGATAAGTGGAATGTTAATTTAATCAGCGAGAAAGCGCGAATTATAACAAAATTTTAATATCTTTTCCAAAAACATTGATGATTTTGATACCTGTCAGCAATGAATAATTTTTAAAAGGTACAAAAATCGCAACTTGTCATTCACATCTCCATGAGATTAAAACAGTGTGTTTATGATCTTTTGAGAATCTGTTGCATGAAACCAATTTTTAAAAATATGTATTCTAAGAAATATTTACAAGTAATAAAACGAAGAATTGAACTCCATTAGGTATATGAAATTATCGTTTTTTTGCTTTTTATGAAATAAGTACAAAAATAATCAAACTCTATTAGACAGCGTTACAAAAATGAAGTTCGAAATCCAATTAAAAATTTTAATAAAGCGACTCGGCATTTGAATTACGCGGTTTCTTCAATTTTTCTAAATTTTTAGTCACTAAGTCGTGTAACGTGGAATAGTGGTTACGAATCTCATGCAACACCAACCACAATCCTAAATATTGCTTCTCATCCAATTCTTCAACTGCTCTTCGATAATCTTCGATGTGAGGGTATTTAGCAACCTGAAATAAAATTATAGCTATAAATTTTTCAGCCCCCTAAAATTGATAAGTCAATACAGTTAAACACAATACTTTGGAAACTAATTTAGCTCGAGTCACGTAGTAACGGGAAATTTGGTCAAAAAATGCAGCAGCTTCCGTTTCGACGGTTTGGATTTCAGCGAGAGTATCTTCCTGGATTGATACGCCAAAGTTATTACCATCTTCAATTTTCGGAATCATGAATGAAATCCACATTTTAAGCTAGAAATGAAATAATTCCAGAATAATTCACATGAGGTACAAGAGCAATTCTAAGTAAAGAGGTGAAAGAAATTACAATGTTGCTATCTTCTACAAGCTGTTTGATGATTGGTTTCAAGATGTTAATTAATTTCGATAATTTCTTGTTTGATAAAGCCATTCCAGCCGCAAAACTGAAAACCTTGGTGCCATCATTTTGTGCTTCTGAATCCGCATCCAATTTTCGTTTTTTGTTTATAGGTGAGCTACAACTTGAAATAATAATAACTTCGTTTCACGAACAGTAAAGTTCACTTTTCTCATAAAACGATCAAATGGTACTAAGGGCTTACTTATTTACAATCACAGGTTCTGGTATTGGAATATTAATATCTTCGTGAAGATTAATTAAATTTTCAAAATTCCAGTCGGGTAATTTAATCAATTCATTCAACTGGACGATTTTCTTGGGAAATCCAGTCAAGATCAACGCTTCACCCTAAAATTTTAAAATCCAAGTTGAAAAAGATAATCGTGAATGAAAATCATCTTTCCGGCACAAAATTTACAAATGTAGATAACGGCAAGCGTTAGTTTAGTGAATAAAAATATTCAACCGCTTACCTTCATTTTCAAGTTGTCTTTAAATTGCTGAACCTGTGAAAACAGAAAAACGTAACAATTTTACTCAACTCATTGAATTTTTACTATTTTATGAAAAATATTCATTCTAGTGAAGTTCAATTCGAGTCGTATGACAAATTCGCTCTAGCTTTCATCATTCCTGATGAAATGAAATTTCATAATTTGAGCATGTTTTCCAGTCAAGTCTTTTAAGTCAATGCCGATTTTAAAAAACATATGTGATACTAGAAGAAAAGACCACCAAGAATAATAATAATGGTTCACTCATGTTTTCCATACCATTGTTACACAAAACCTAGTATAATTATTTGGCTGAGTTTCACGTTACCAAGTAAGAAAAATTATACACACACAAAGACGATTACAACATTATTGAATAATTTAGAACAAGCATAATATTTTAACCGTGTAAAACCGTTTACAAAGACTGAAATTCGACTTCACAGCAAAAGTTTCAAACAAAGGATAGCATAACACATTTTGGATGGGTAATACTTCATCGTTTTTGAACATAAGACGGACAGAAATGATAAAAATTTTGCAGTACCTCAATTATTGCTCCATCTGCCATATCACTTCACGAAAATTTTCACAATTATTGTTGAATAATGCGCACGAAAATGTAACGTTTCTTTGTTGTCAATTAGATTAACTATTGAAATAATCTGATAGATAATTTTGCAATTCACGTTGTCCAGAGGTAAGGTATTAAACACGCGCGATTATTCAGTTTTAATAAAAAAAAAAGCTGCTCGAATACGAATGCCAAATTAAACAGGATTTTGAAGAATTTACGCTCAAAATTTTGATGTTAATCCGGAAAAAAGCAAGGAAGTTTTTCACTGCTATTTCGATGTACGTGAATTCATCATTCAGATCAATTTGGTAAAAGGAGGACACATTTTGAATTTTGTAAGTTGAAATTCAGATCTGAATGTGAATGAATGTACAACGAACCGATCTGATCGCAGGTAAGTTAAGGAAATCGAGGATCCTGCATAGAAAATATAACCTTCGATGATGAAACGAAAATGAAATTCAACCTTGCGCAAATCAAAATTTGAGAGCTAAATAGGACAATTTATTTTTGTTAAAGCACGGTAGTTTCGCTATCACACGTTACAACGAATAAAAAATTGCAAATTTTTGATCTTTTTAAAAAATTTGCTTTTCTTTTGAAAGAAGGTAAACACCAATTCCCTGAAAAAAATAAATAAAAAATGCAAGGATTCATGAAATTAAATATTGCTTTTGTTCTCAATTTCTTATTTAGGTAATTTCAATCCCAAACCAGTTTTAAACTATCAACCATAAACCAATTGTGAGCTAATGATAATTCAGTGAGTTACTAATTCAATGGTTTTTTCAAATGCTTTTACTTTCAAGCTTGAAATTCACCGAACATTTAAATAATGACTCATTGTCATTAGCACTACGCAATATGGTACTCGTGAACTGTAAGTTTCATTCATCGTTTAAAAAGAATTTTACATCATCTTAAATCAATTGCTACAAATTGTATTCTTAGAATCAAAAATAGAATTATAAAGAAAATGAAACTTCAATTTCAGAAGTAAAAACTGTATTTTCTATAACACTAAGGAAAATAATGCACAATAAAGTTAAAAATGGAGCACGTCAGACAAACTTGATGAACTATCACTTCTCCAACTGAAAAACAAAGTAAAAACTGCTAAAGATTCAAATTGGTTTTAAAAACTTGTAGTACAAAATATAAAAATTTATAAAAAAAGGATTGTGATATAAAAAGTACATATATATTAGTCGATGCACTTTACCAACCTGTAATGTCGACAGTAAAGAATTTTCTATCATTTTAGTCTCAACGATTTGAACAGTTTATTGCTCTAGACATTTTTCTGCAAATATCAAGAATAGTACTCAACAAATACAAAAAAAGTATAAAAATAATACAATTTCAGTTATAAAAATCTTAAATTTCGTGAAAAATAATACAAATTACCTAAATGAAAAGCTACTATCAATGATTTAATGCATCCAAAATCTGAATTACTTAGTTGAAGACAAACTTCTAGTACTAGTTAGAGATCAACATGGCACTTTTT
>FIZR01009568.1:0-13066 GCA_900060175.1 Ferrisia virgata | reverse complement strand
AAATTTGCTACTTATTTGACTCATAACCTCAAACAAAACCCATGGAAATGGGTGAAAACTCAAAATTATCATTTTTTCCAAGCAGGGGTGTCAAAAATATGTATCATTCGATCTTGTAATTTCAAATTCGAAGGTGGTCCGGCTCATATTGTGAGGAAGGTTGCATAACAGCAGAGGAAAGTTTTGAATTTTCAAAATTCCCCTCAGAACAATTAATGAATGTGTTTTTGACTTGCTGATTGTTGTGTCTGGTGTGATGGGAAATCTCAAGACAGAAGAAATGATTTTGTGTTCAAATGCGTTTTTGGATGAATAATCGACGTACTTTTGCGTACTTAACTTTCAATATATATGTAGCCCCATGTAGAAAAAAAGTAGTACTTAGTACTACTAAGCATTCACTTTTTTGCACAAGTACTACTATTCTCAAGGATTCTCAAGTACTTGATTGATAAGAAAATTAAAATAAATAACTAGCCAATAAATTCTAAATTCAAGATTCCCTTTTTTAAAAAAAAAATAATCGCTCAATACCAAAACTCCAATATTATTTTTTTTTGTTTAAGGCGAACGTTGAATTTAGAATTTATTTGCTATTTATTTATTTTCATTTTCTTATCAATCGTTTTTCGAACTTGTCAAATCAAAAAGTCCTATTATGGTTCTATTCTTTTTCAATGCTAACTGTAAGTGACTTGAATTGGCTGCAAGTAATAATATTTATTTGATCGAATGATAATGAAAAAATGTTGAACAATAGAATATTGACTAAGATATGAAAAAAATCGTTGAAAATTGACAAAATCACTGGGAGTAGTACTTTTCAAAGTACCACTATGTACTACTTTTTTATACATGAGGCCTTACGTAAGAGATGTAAAAAAAAGTCAAGACAGATGTAATGAAATTAATTTTGTGCAGAAGGTATACTTTCATGTATTTCATCAATATTTTCACACCTCCTGGTAACTTCTCAAACAGGAAAAAATTCTTCAGAAATGTTTTTTAAAAAGTCAAAAATGATCAATGTTGCCACAAATATGAATATAATCAAAAGAGTAATCATATACTCCATAATTTTACATATATTTGTTTTTTTACCAACCATTACGTATGTTGTTGTTAAAGTTAAAATCGACATCGATTAACTATGCAAAAACGCATTCAAATGCAAAATCAACCACAAAATCGAAAAGAGCATAAAAAATTCTTTTCAGCAATGCATAAACCAAAAACATTCGTAAAATACCAAAACTGCAACACGCATTTGAAAAAACATCAGAAATATGCCCTGTAAGTATGTATTATTTGACTATGTAGGACTGCATTAAACTGATATGAAAAATACTTCACATCTTTATGCATAGATAATCTATTATTACATTGGTGGAGGGGGAAGGGACCTTACTACGAATTTTCAACTAAATTTTAATAATTTTACACGATAATTTCATTCAAAAAAAAAAGTTGATTATTTTCAATACATTGCTTAGTACGTAAAATTTCAAAGTCAAGTCGCCACGGGTTAAAATTTTTTTTTTTGAGCTGAAACTTTTTTGAGGGTCTATTTAAAGCCTAAAGGAATGAATACTTTTAGAGGGTGACACATTGAAAAAGGTTGAAATTTTTTTTTATACTGCAAACTGGCTGGCACTCAAATACCCATCAATGTAAATAGGTCAAAATTTGCCTACACAAATTTACAGTCATAAAGAAAAGGAAACAAATACCTATACACAGGCGAAGTCGAAATCGATATTAATACGAGATCGTTGTACGCGTAAAATTTCGCGTGATAATGCTTTTTTTTCGCCCTCTGTTTTTACGTATGTGCACGTAGCTAACGAAAAGGCGAAAAATAAAATCGACATGAAAATGAAATTTGGAGTTGACCTGAATTCACGTACTGCTCACAAAAACTCGATTTATTCTCCAACATGTTATACGTCTTTATAATATGCATTGCATATATCGACGAAGAATTCCTACGAGAAAAGCATTTTTATTGTCGAGTTCTCATCTTATTTATACGTTTACAAATATTTATAAGTAACGTATGTGGTACTCTTGAACCGGTTAATTGTCGAGTATCGGTTCAAGGTTAGGTTATCCTCGATGAGATGGGAAAGTGTTTGTAATGGAAAAAAGCTACCTTAAAACGTACGCACGAAGTTTTCTTAGTTTAGCTCTCGTGCTTTGTGTAATGGTGACAACACCTAAATGGTTTTCAATTAACAACGAGTTCGGAAATTCTTAATCGATGACTTCGAACGTCGTCGAAATTTATTTACACCGATGGGATGGCAACGAAACGATGTTCGATGGGACGAGCACCGCCGTTTGCGTGCTTTAATATCATTTTGCCAACGCGTTTATAATCGTCGATTGTCGTAAATTAGCGAGTTGCTGTAGTCGTCGCAAGGCCGTAGCCCAACCTTTGTTTATGTTTCAAGATAGAGTAGCTCGCGTGGAATTCCTAACAAGGAACGATTTTTTTTACTATTTTGTACGATTTGTACGAATAATCAAGACCTCACAGAACGACTGGTTGGAAAAAAAATTGAGAAAAATCGCACCAGTAGTGGGCAAAACTTGCGATTCTGTAAAATAAACAATGATGAGAACAATAACAACAACAGATACGAAAACAATGGATTCTCTCAAAATGCATATTTTTATCAAGATATAAAAAATATACTAAAAGGATAGAGAAAAATACGTAAAATCGGAATATAAAATTCAATTGACGAATAAATAATTAAACATTGCTACTGGGACGTAAATTACAAAGAAGTACTGGTCAGGTTTCCGTTCTGTGCTCTCCAATAAGTTGAAATTCCTAAAACGTACGTCTAGAAACCTTACGAAATCTGTACTTCAAATTTCAACCCTCCAGCTAAATTTGATGGGTAGTTACGCGTAGGACAGACAGATTTGCAAGAAGTCGAAGACCGAACCTAACCTAACCAAAATCCCATTTTTATTACCACCATAAGCAGATGTAATTGGATCTAAAAATCTAAAGCCCGAAAAGGCATATCTAGAGCACCTGCTAAATTTACATTCCAAATTTTAGTCCCCTAACTCAATTCGGAGATTTACTACGTGAAGAATTGGCTTTTTTTCGAGGTAGAAAACAAGGATTCTCCACCCCCTCCCCCAATAACCATTCTAATTCACGTAAAAATCTGCTTTTTCGTTCTGATCAACAATTTCTTTATTTTTAATCAACTGATTTAACAAGAGACAACATTGGTGACTTTTTGACCCTCAGCACCCTCAGCACCCCCCTTTCCAAATTTGGACATATCTAACTTAATTTTGACTCAAGCTCATCTCCACTCATATATAGCTAATTTAGGACCAGTTTAAGCGTAGTGGTATAATTCGAGCAATTTTGATTGGTATCGAGCTGAGTAAATAATTTTTTAGTTTCGATAAACAAAATTTAAAAAATAGAGCCATTAAGATATGAAAAAATACAAAGGAATAAACATCTGATAGCCAAAATTGTCCCAAAGGCCTTTTAGGACCCTGCAACAGATTTGTAATTTTCCCCCTCACCTCCAAAAAGGTCGATAGTCCTCACTAGTCTGATTTTCTCTCAAAATATGACAGAGAAAATCAGATTAAAAAAATTGGAAAAAATTCATGAAAAAAACTACTTTGCCAACCGATTAATAAAAATAAGAGAATTATCAATTGGGTAGATAACGAGAGCTGCAATAATAAGAAATTTTTCATGGTGTCCAGAAAACTCTAGAAACGATTTTCTCCGACTTTTTCAGGTTTTCTAGACCAATTTTTCCCAATTTTCTAGATCTTTTCCAAAACAAGGGCATGTATTAAACGATAGATGGTATTGGAGTAAACTAAAACAGAAAAACTTGAAACGAAGTTCAGTTCTTCAATTTTTTATTTCAGCAAAAAATCACAAAAACACAAATTTTCTTATGAAAATTATTCTATTTTTTTTTTATTTGAATATTTCCATCAAAAATTTCAGAATTTTTTGATTTTTTCAGGTTTTCTCGAAACTAGACACCATGTTTTCAACCACCGCCCCCCCCCCCATCATTCGGTAAATTGAGCGTCTCCCTTTCTAACCTTTTCTTGATTTTCATTCAGCGAAAAGGTACAAACGTTCTAAAATCTTTATGCCTTTTCCCGTTCCATAACTCTAAATTTTATTCAGTGACGGACGTTTCATCTCAAACAATGGTAGGGGTGCTGATAGATGTCAGAGTGCATAGCTGAAGCCCCAAAAAGGCCCATAGACTTGTACTAAATCTGTATACCAAATTTCAATCCCCCATATCAGGTTAGAATCACATTTCTGAGTTGCAAGGAGGGTTGAAATGGGTCTGAAAAGTCGAAATCTCCTGAATGCATGTTTATAGCCCTTAGCATGTCTCCATACTGAATTTCAACTTCCTAGCTCAACCTGGAGGGGATTTATGCGAGGAACAACCACACAACATAAAAACACTCGTCCAAAAAACACAATTTAAGATTGCAAGCACACACAAACTTAAAATTTCCAAATGATAAATTTATTACACGTACCAAGTCTACATACCAAATTTCAACTTCCTCGCTCATGGGGAGGGGGAGATCAGCCCGTTTCTACGGTCAAAAAAAAGAAACCCCCTCGTATCTTCGCTCCTAATTGACTTAGGAGGCTGATTTTTGGATATGTAATACAACTAAAGGTGGTCTATCGATGGGCTCAAAAATAAACATTTTTTGCGATTTTGGCCCCTCAGCACCCTCTTCCCAAAATTTGGTCATAATTGAATTTTGACGCGAGGTCAACCCCATTCTAGAATATCAAGTCTGTTGCCAATCAAAGCCTATTTCCCAATTTTGATCGATTTTGGTCGGTATTGAGCCTGGCAACTAATTTTCAGTTTCGCGAGAAAAAATACTCAAAAAATAAAAATAAACATTTAATTTGTCCAAAAATGATCATAATGGTCGTCTAGGACCCCCAAATGGATTTTGCTCCTCCCCCTCCCCCGCCATCTGCTCTAGGTCATAAACTGTAATAACTTCGTTTTCATTGACAATATGACGTAGAAAATTAGATTAAAAAATTGGAATTTTTTAATCAATTACAAAACGAGAACTTCTTAAAGTCTTACGAATAAAAATGAATGTTTTTAAGGAGGAGTTTTGGACACCTATCACCGACATATGCTTGTGAAGCGTGAACATTTTTGAAAAATAATCCAACGGAGATAAATCTAACCCCATCACGACCATGTATTCAATAAACATTAAATTATCGTCGAATCGTCTCAATATTACACCACCGCGTGGGTTTTTCTAATACCCAAAAGATTTGAAAAAAAAAAAAAAAAAGGTAAGTATGTACTTTTATTTTGAACGAATCTCTCTTCCGTATCCGCTGACGATATCGCGTCGCATCTCGGTTACTCGAAGTGGGAAGCTTTCAATCGAAAGTGAAAAATTAAATAAAATATCGGTGCGAAAATACAGGATCAGCGACCGGTGCTTTTTTAATATTCACATAATACCAACGTCGCAAGAACGCGTAAGCTTATACAAGCGGGTACTTTCAAAGCTACAATGTTAATATATCTGTCAAGTCGAACTGATAAAAAAAAAAAAAAAAAAAAAAATTTTGGTGTAATTTACGTTTCCCTACGACGAGGAAAAAATATTGTTGCAAGTACGTAAACACCTATAGCAAAATAAATACGTACAATGCTCGTGCAGTGAAAGCGACCAAGACTGTGTAAAATGTTAGCAATGTTAATTCCATCATGGCCGTGGCTGTTATTCCAATTGTAACAGCCTTCGAGTTTACCTAGTTTAACGGCGCGAGGGCCTTACACCGATTGTCACTTTCAGACGAGGCAGCAAGCCAGACCAAAATTATGGCGGTGGTGGCGAAAAATAAAATACCAACGAATTAGATCGTGTGTAGCTAATCGATCATAACCGCCATGAACATTGCAAAATATTTCCTGCATAACGTAAAAATACCTACTATTCGATATCGTACAATGCGAGAGAGGTACTCAACTTACCTCTCTACCTATTACAGTACGTGTGAACAATTAAAGAGATTATATGGAATACCGGCCAACTATATAGGTAGGTAGAGGTACATTTTGAAGTATAGGTAAATGCTATATGGCGAACCTACCTACTACGCTACGTATGTTACGCTGTTAACAATTTTAAACGACTTCGGTGAATGGATTTTTGATGCAACTGTAATATACTGCCTGTGCACAACTATACCTACACAATGTACCTACATAATATAAGATTTTTTTAAAAGCTATTTTATTACGATTACAAACTAAGGCCAGCCATTACGTCGACGATGAACAAATTTTAAATTAACGAGCAAACCGCCGCGTACTCTGCTGTTACGTAAATCCTCATCTTGCGCACTCACACTCGTGCATACGATCGCAGCACAGCATCTTTCGTACTCATCTTTATTACGAATATACGAATAGGTATACTTATAGTTTATTTACGCCACATCCTATGCCATCGTGTCGAGTACCATCAATCATCATCATTTTCAATACCACATACGTGTTGCAATCGATACACAATACAGAAGCTGGAAAAGGTAATTCTCATCAGTAAGTACCTCAAATACATAGTATACCTAGGTACCTGTTAGGTGCATTACATTAAGCCGAAATTATACACCATAGGAGATTACTGTAGGCTAGGTATACGGAAGAAAACACCATAAGCAAAGGTGTGGTTTAGCACAAGGCAGTTTTTTTTTTTTTTTCGTTTTATCGACAATAATGCAACCAACCGTGACTACCCTTAAGACAAAGCAACCTTCTAGTATTGTCTTTATGCTATTCGTATGTACGGTATACGTTCTGGTAAATACCTACGTACCATCGTACCCAGTACTTACAAAGAAACATTAAAAAATTAGATAAGTCAGCTGACATGACGGTGTCGATAAACTCGCTCGAGTAAAATGAGTTTCCGACGTTATCAGTGCGTCGGTCTAAACGTCGTCGTCATTCCACGTGCTGTAAAGTTATCTTATTCAACAAAGCACGATTCCGGATCTGAGGGTAATTCTTTTTTTTTTTTTGATTTTTTTTTTCACGAACGATTACCTCGGTTAAGAGGTGCATCGCTATGAATATGCCGACTGCAGAAATAACCCATGTTGGCCTGTTAGTGGACTGTAAGTAGCTGAATACGAAGAGGTAGATTGACAAAGCACTGTTTGTAAATTTTCAGACAAATATGGATAAATGTCAGTTTTTGTGTTGGAACACTTTCATTATTTTTTCGGACCACCCGTAAATCGAATTTGTGGCTTATTGTTTTGAAATTCTAGAAATATCTTGGCTCATTATTTAGGTGAGTAATTATATAAGAACATGATTACGAGGTTTAGTATCACTGGTCCATTTGCATCGTGCATTTACACGTACTGCAAGACTAATGAAACCATTTTTAACTAACTCGGGTATTCATTTTTTCAACATTTACTCCCCCCTTCCGCCCCTCTTCTCATAAACCAAAATCGTTTACTCGACTCAACGCCGAGCAAATCCGCCCAAATTCGATTAAAAGGCTTGGACTGGCGACGAATCATAAGAGCAGGTTGTGTAACCACCATAATAGGCTAACTAGAAGCTGGATTCAAATTTTCGATTCCTAAAAATATTAAAATTCAAAATGTTCGTCAAAAATACATACGCTTAGATGAAAATTTTGGAAAAAATCCACTTTTAACCATCGAAAACTGTATTTTTTTAAATATTTTAGTCATTTATACGATTTTTTGAGTCTGATAGTCCAATTTTCAGTGAAAATTCAATTTTTCCGGTAATTGGGGAAGGGGGTAGGGGGTAGCGATGGTACAACCTCCAAACCCTCTCCCCCTTGCGCATGGCCCTGTTAATGGGGATGATTTGAATGAAAAATCAGTATAATCAAAATTTAAAGGAAAGAAGGGGTGGGTTGGTGCTGAGGCACGAAAATTTGCAAAAACTGTTCATTTTAAAGCCAGTTGATAAAGATTTTCAAATTTTTCAAATATCTAAAAGACGGTCTCCAGCGCTAATTTAAATGTGAGTTAGGGAAGGGGGAGAAAGGGACTTCAATTTTTCGACCTTAAAAAATATACGAGGGCTGAAATTTGGCATGCAGACTTAATAGGTAGACTAGACATGTTTGTTGGAGGTTTTGAATTTTTACACACCCCCCCCCACCACACCTGTGTACAATAATTTGCACCGAATTCTGTTTTGTTTTTTGTTGTTTTTTTTTTTTTTTTGAAAATTTGAGAACGGCGAGGTCACAATATTTGCGAAACGACCTTAACAGAAATTTCAGCACCCCATCTCAATTTTTTAAACTAGTAAAACTCACTTAAAGTACAAAATTTTCAAAAAATGTAATAAATTTTTTTTTGCCAGATTTTTTTAACAATTAAATTTTTATGCATATTTAAACTCAAAATGGTTATTGTTGGGAAATATTTGCATTTTCCTTTTTTTCAGGGGTTTATAAAAAATATTATTTTTTGCGTTTTTTCACAATTTTCTGAAAAACGATGAAACGATTTTTTTTGAAGAACGTCCCATTGAAATGGATTTAGAACATTAATTTTAGATAATTAAGGGCAATATTTCAATTTTATCAGGGATGTGCAAAGAATTTATTTTTGTCTATTTAAAATCTGTTTTCCTCATTTTTGCCCTTTTCAGAGATTTTCAATTGGCATTTCAGCATACAAAAATTCAGGATAAATGATTCAAACAAGGAAAAAAATGAAAAATTACCTTGGAGAGTCTAAAATAGATAAAATGTTTCCCATGTGATGGATTTTTCTCAAAAAATCATTCTCTCATTTTTTTAAGTACGTAAAAAAGACTTTTTTTTTTTGAGTGACCGTGAAAATTTGTGTATGGAGGATAAAATTAAAATATTGTATTTAATGATGTAAAATTGATGTCTTAAATCCATTTCAGGGGGGGGGGGCGCTTCTATAAAAAATTCGCTTCGTGGTTTGTCAGAAAATCGTAAAAAAAACGCAAAAGTGACATTTTCTAAAAACCCTTGAGAAAAAAGGAATGGTACAAATTTCCCAACAATGATCCTCTTTACTTTACAAATACGCATAATAATTTCATTTTTGTAAAAAATTATCAAGAAAATTTTTTATTAGATTTTTTTTTAAATTTAAAAAAATTTTTGCGTTTCAAGTAAGTTTTGCAAGTTTAAAAGGTTGAGTTAGGGGGCTGGAATTTTTACTACATCCTTTTGTGGTCATTTCGCAATCATTATGACTCTGCGATTTGCAGATTTACAAAAAAAAAAGGAAAATTCAACCCACCCTAATAGGTACTCTATATATGATTTTTGGAGGTTTTGAATTCTTATCTCCTTCCCCCAGCCCATCTCCTTTTCACCTCTCTACAACTCCTAAAAAGTGGTTCAGTTTCAAATGTTTTTCTGTAACGCACTTTTCGTCTCTCCAAATTGAGGCGAAGAAGATGAAATTTTCCATGTACCTTCATTAGGTATCCTAAATACGGTTTTTGAAGGTTTTGACTTCTCATTTTCTTTTCACCTCATCAAGACTCAAAAAAAGTGTATTCTTGGTTAAATTGGGTTTGACTTTATGACATTTTTCGAGTTTGCAACGTGAATTTTTGCCATCATACTAGGACGGGGAGGGAGGGAGTGAGTTGAAATTTTCCATGTACATTTAATGAGAACCCTCGATGTAACTTTTAAGAGGTTTCGACTTTTCAACCATTTTGCAGGTTTTTAAAACTCCGAAAAAGTGTGTTCCGTCAAATAACCGACTTATATCCTTCAAATCAATACACTTCAACTTTAAAATTCGTAAAATTCCTCTCTCCTCGGTATGGTTTAAACAAAGAAAATTAATCGTGAAAATGACACATCTTCGTAACTCGAGTAAATGAAATTCTGATGAAATTAAAAAAATTGATCTTTCAAACTTAATTCAACAAAGAGTTTGAACATTGAATAATGCAATTGAGTAATTCGCAATCTACACCAATCTCTCTCTCTCTCTCTCTCTCTCTCTTTCCAAAGCTTCTTTATCAGCATGAAACATACATATTTCAAATTTCTTCATTTTTTCCCAATATTCCTCACAGGTTACTTTACCAGCTTCCATCAAGCTAAATCTACCAATATCATTATGCTAAATCCGATTATCCTCCTCATTATCATTCTCCAACACTTCGTATTCAAACTCAAATTTCACTACTTGTTTTTATTCTGGTGCTTTTGAATGAAACAATCGTGCTTATCGAATTAATTAGTATTCTCAATCGTTTCCATTTTTGGTCCTCATTTAGTCCTCATATAGAAACAGCCGTAGAATCTATTTACGATTTTTTTCTCCGTACTTCCAACTATCTAAAATGCAAGTTCTGAAACTTGAAAATGAGATCATGGATCAAATTGCTAAAGAAGTCTCCCATCTTCTTGAAATTAACTCCTTTATTAAATTTTTCTGATTTAGTATTTCTCATTCCTTAGTCGAGGCAATTATTCTGTACTCGTACGAATATCTGGTCCGGCTTTGCGAATGAAACGAATAAATAAATGAAGAACGATTTCAAAAATATGTACTCCATTCTCTTCGTCATTTTTGCCCAATAATCGTTTAAATTTCACACCAGTTCGCGAGGCTTTCGCGGAAAACTGGTCAGAAAAAATACGCGAATACTAAGTTCTACGATGGATTTCGAAACCCATTTGAAAAGGATGCCCTTCTGTATTTCATCTACATTCAACAATCATCACGTCAAAAATACAAATACACGAAGGTCGGTACCATATTTTTTCAAAGCGTAGACATCTCCTGTAACACTAACAATCGAGTGTACTTGTTGAAAACAACATAAACGCAATCGAAAGATAAAAATTGCTATTATCTCGAACACGGAGCGGTGATCTGGCATAGATACATTTGTATATTTTCAAATGACATATCAAAAGAGAAGGCCATCGTTGGTATCGATATGTAAATACCAACACCTGTATTGAAAAGATTTTTAACCGTCACCTATATTAGAAATTGAAAGGTTTTATACTAATTTATACATACAATGTATTCTGTACAGATAGGTAGGTATATAGGTATGCAAAGATTTCGTGGCTGTTGTTGTTGTTTTCGTTGGTATCACCATATCGATTTATATAAGTAAGTGCAACAAGTCGCAGTGGTAAAAATCAAACAATTATTCGTATTCGTGTTTGTACCTTTGGCAATTTCTTCGACGATATTTTGTCAATTGCAACAGTATAATTACATAATTATTAATACCGAGCAAGGTTTTCGTTAACGTTATGAGTCAACACCGACAAATGTTTTCTGGCGACCATGGGAATTCATATTATGTACAACTTTTTTTAGGTATATATACTTATAACACAAAAATCGTCAAAAACGTGTAGACTTAAATAACGAAGAAAATACCTATTTATTACGTTGATGAAAAACTAGACTTCTTGCATGGCTCAGCTTTCCTCACACGATCGTTAGACATTGCAGATACTCAAATCATAATTAATCATTGCAATATCCATCGGCTAGAAATAATTATTTATGAGATGGATAACTACTTCACGAAATCACATATGACTCATACGAGTAAACCCTCAATTCTAAATACTCGACAGCTCTTCGTACGATATATTTCAAACTGATAACGATTATCAAAACGCAGAATAAACAATTAATTATTGGATACCAAAAATTGGATTACGAGTTTCGAGCTCGATTATCGATTATAAAATCACAACACACTTCATCTAGGTGCTTATCTATCCTCCAGACAATTGTGCTAGCAGAATAAAATGAGATGAACATCTTACCTCTAACTTTTGCGAATATTCTTCGGCCAGTCGTTCGTTATGCCTGCTTAATTCTTCATTTTTTTCCAATAAAGCTTTACCCAACTCTGCAGCTAATATTAAGTCCTTCTCCTTTTGCTGGAGTTGGGCATAAATATCTTCGGGATCGGCTTCGTTTTCTAGACTTCTAGACTCGACGTCGTAAATATAATCTTCTAAATCGTATTTCGGCTTCATCTTTTCCTTATGCATCATCCCGTTCTTATAAGGGTAACCTTCTACCTTATACATACTATCCACTTTACCATTTAAACAATACGGAAAAAAAGTATCACTATGTAATCATATCAACCGGTAATCGAGATTGTATTATTTTTTACGTTTACGTAATATCCAAAACATTATGCGAGTCAACCCGAAGCGAGTACAGAACCCATCACTAACACTGCACAAAATATCAACCGCACACTGCAATTAATATTGCAACGTTTTAAAGTAAAACACATAGAAAATACGAAATTAACTGTCGTAATGCGAGTTTTAACTGATCAAGACTCGTAACACGATTTGATTTCGATTAATAATGCCGAACAATAAACACACGACGAACACGAGAACGTAAATAAACTAGCGCCAGACATGTTCAGGTGAAAGAACCGTCCTCCTCCCACTAAAGGTAACCGTACAGCAGTGTTGCCCTTAATAGCGGCGTGAAAATTATTCGATAGAGAATATGCAATTTCTCTTTTCTGGAAAAAGTAATATCATCATTATAATATTTTATGCTTCTAAGAATTTTAAACGTAGTTGGTACAATTTTTTCTCCGTTTTTTATCTAATGCTCGTTGCTTAAAAAATTTCCTTCTATTTTTCAGCGGAATTGGGTCATTTCTTTTCATTGTTGGTGGCAATTTTTTCACATTTACCTTCCCGCCCAGTGTTTAAAAGGGGTCAGAAAGGTTAGGACTTAAATTTGGCGTTGGAGGTTTAAGTTCTTTTATTAAGAGGAGGATTTTTTGCATGACTGTGGAGTGTGCAGGAATCTGGCATGGAGTGGGTGTTTTCTGATATGTATAAGGTTCGTCTTTTTTGTTTCAAATTGGAGCAGAGGAACAGGAGGTGTTGGGTGGTGATGGGCTCGGAGTTGCAAAATTGACACATAGGTTTGGGGGCTCGTAGATATAGATGGCTATGG
>FIZR01009566.1:0-23711 GCA_900060175.1 Ferrisia virgata | reverse complement strand
GTGACGTCATCACTAAACTCACTTCAGTGGACCGATTTTTATAGCCCGAAAAGACATTAGTGGACTTATTTTATGACTTTAAGTTGAAATGTTGAGAAAAATTAGAGATCTTATCAGTGGACCATCATCCGTGTGACGTCATCACTAAACTCACTTCAGTGGACCGATTTTTATAGCCCGGAGAGATAGTGGACTTATTTTATGACTTTAAGTTGAAATGTTGAGGAAAATTAGAGATGTTTGAAATTTACCCATTAACTGTTGACCTTGACTCTGGATTGACTTCATGATTTTCAGTTGAAATAGTAAAGAAAATTAAAAAAAGTTAATTCGTCAACGGTTAACCTTGGCCTCGGATTGATATTATGATTTCAAATCGAAATGCTGAGAAAAATTAGAAATGTCATTAGTGGACCGTCACCATTGGACTGACATCAGTGGACCGATTTGTATGACCTGGAAAGACATTAGTGGACTTATTTTATGAAGGATTGATTTTATGACTTTAAGTTGAAATGTTGAGGAACATTTAGAGATGTTTGAAGTTGACCCATTAACAGTTGACTTTGACTCTGGATTGACTTCATGATTTTAAGTTGAAATAGTGAGGAAAATTAAAGAAAGTTGACCTGTTACCAGCTGACCTTGACGCTGGATTGACTTCATGATTTTGAGTTGAAATATTGTCATCAGGTTGTTCCATCAAGAGTTGAGCTTGACCCTAAATTGATTTTAAGATTTCAAATCGAAATGTTGAGAAAAATTAGAGATGTTATTAGTGGACCATCACCAGTGTGACGTCATCATTAGGCTGACATCAGTGGACCGATTTGTATAGCCTGGAAAGACATTAGCAGACTTATCTTATGAAAGATTGATTTTATGACTTTAAGTGGAAATGACGAGGAAAATTAGAGATATTTGAAGTTGACTTATTAACTGTTGACCTTGACTCTGGATCATGATTTTGAGTTGAAACATTGTCATCAGGTTGGCCCATCAAGAGTTGAGCTTGACCCTAAATTAGAGATGTCATTAGTGAGCCATCATCATTTGATTGACATTGGACCGATTTGTATGGCCTGGAAAGACATTAGTGGACTTATTTTATGAAAGATTGATTTTATGACTGTAAGTGGAAATGTTGAGGAAAATTACTTAGTGATAAGCATTGAATAAAAAAAAGAAGGAGAAACAATTATACCTATTACATTTGAAGTATCAAAATTTACATTCTTTCGATGTGTACTCTTTGCGTACAAAGATTTCCAAGTATTTATTTTTATTTATTCATTTTATTTTTCACCGAAATTGAAACATTATTTGCTCCGCTCGATACTGACCAAAATCGACGAAATTTCAAAGATAGGCTTCGATTGGCTAGCTATTTGATATTTTGCGATGGACATGGCTTTGTGTAAAAATTCAGTTGTACCCAAATTTGGTTGAGGGGGTACTGAGAGGCTGAAAACGCAAAAATGATTCTTTTTTAAACCAATCAATAGGAAATTTAACGATGCATACGATATCCAAAAATCAGCTTTTTAGGTCAATTAGAAGGGGAGATATTACGGTATTCCCCCTTTTTGACCTTGAAACAGGGCTATTCCTCCCCTATCTCTCTTTCAAATTGAGTTGAGAATAAGAAATTTGGTATGTATACTTAGTTGGGGACGATAAATGTGAGTTTTGAGGGTCTTGACTTTTCATACTCGTTGCACCACTTTACACCCTTAAAAATTTAGTTTTTTGGTCGATTTTCTCATTTTTTGAGTTTGTTGCTCGCATAATCCTCTCCAAATATAGCCCGGAAGTTTAAATTTGGTGTATAGATTTAGTAGGGATCATATATGTGCCTTTTGGGGGTCTCGACTTTTCATTCTTATTAAATCCCATTTTTATTTCAATGGAAAATTTTTTTTAGAAAAATTTGGAAAAATTGCAACAAAAAAATTTTTTTTTAACATATCCAAACAAGTTGGGGAAAATTTAATTATACCAAGTGGTGTAGGGTACCTTATGACTTCAAAAAAAATTTTTTTAATTGTGTACTTAAAAGAGCTTTTTAAAAAGTTATAAACAAAAATTTAGAAAATTTTCAAATTTTTCATTCATCTTTTTACATTAAATTCGTCATACTTCATGAACTATGCAATCTATGGCCCTATTTTTTTTTTTACCAAAAATACTATATTGTATTTGTCACATTTTGGCGTAAACCGGACATTTATACCATTTTTATTTCATAAATTGGAATTTTTTAAAAATTGCTCGAAATTTTTATACCTGTAGCACAGCTCCTGCAAAGTTTTGGATAGGCATCCAATACTTCATGAGTACAACTTGTGTTGTTTTACTTGTGGTATGAAGGGGGTACTATCAAAACGAAACACTCTGTATACAGAGATGATAGTTATGGTACGATATGTTGCAAATATAAATAAATAGTTCGACACTGGATTTGGTCTTATTATTAATAGACAATTCTCTAATTTCCTTTACTTTTTGAAAATCAAGCTGAAAAATTAACCTATTGCGATGCTTTTTTTTGGAAACTTTTGGTTCCCAATCCATCACCTGTCTATAAAACTTCCTATTTGCTTCAAATTATGAAGAAAACTTGAAGGATTAGGAGAATGTTTCAGAAATCACCTTCAACTGGGTAGAATGAAAAAAAATTTGTTACTCTTCCCATAAAGCTAAACGTATCTCCCCAGACTTATATCGTCTCTTTTGCACTATTAACGTTTATCTAATAATTCGAAACATGCATTTCACGTACGCAGCAGATACATCGAACAATGTAGAAAATTCTTCCACGTTATTACCTACAAATTACGATTTATATGCCTCATTTAAAAAGGCCTGTTCGCAACGGCCGTCTATCTGCGTACAGCAATGGCTAATCGAAACCCATATCTGTATGTATTTCTAATGAATTCCACGTAATTATGACTCGTTCGATGTTCACGTTTACCTTGTTACGAATCGTCATTTATTATACTTAACGGCGGAATGACCGATAATACGAAGCATCCCCAATGAATTGCTATACCAATACCTACGATGAATGAGAGGGAAGAATGTAATGTAATTACATACAATTCGACTTCTAATACGTTCTCGTGGCTATGGCTGGCCAATTCTTAATAGGACGTGTTTACTTTTGAATATAACCATTCTACGACAACGGCCACAAGGTAAACGTATGTGTACCTCTCTCTACCTGGTCCGAATTAGTTCGGAGGGTTGGCTTGTGTGTGTGTGTGTGTACTTAATCGAAAGACAAATCTCATCGACCGATATCCACGTATTGGAATACGAAGCTGAAAATTTTACGTTGGCGTTTAGGTAGGAAGCTAGGTACTATTTTTAGTACGTAAACGTAATACGATCGAGCGACGTGAGCTATAAAATAATTAATTCCACGATATGAAAGAAGTGTGCTGTTTATTAAGGTACACACGCGCGTATCAATTTCTCAGCGTAGGTCTATGCATACACATACACGTATATATAGTACCTATATAATAGGTACATTGTATGTATTGAAATGTACCAACAATACTGAGAGATAAAAAAATAAAAAAAAATACGTAGATTATTTTTTGAAGAAGAAGAAGAAAGCCAACGAAGCGGTTAATTGATGATCTGCTTGGGATGACTCGTTGTCTCCACATGCGATCATGGCATCAGTCTCCGTTTCGAAGGTCAAGATCGTCATGAAAAGTCATCATGGTCTTATTGTTATATACCATAGGCATACATAGACATATATGGCATCGCCCAGCATATATCTACAATAAGAGGTGAGCTTTCTCTCCAACGACGTTGCCACCGCCTAAATATAGTATAAGGAGCGTAAGACGATACCCAGACAGTAGACACTAAATGGTTTCCATGGAGTTTGGTTTAGCGACGTAAAATTTTTGATTTATATAGTCCAGGTTGTTAAATCGTAAATACGAAGAGGCGAAATTTAAAATAACCAACGAAGGGAAACTTGGTAGGTACACGATGGTTATTACGCTAAAAAATACACCGACCAAAAATGATAAAAGAAAAATACCCGAAAATTATGACCGTATTAAAAACGTCGTCGTAGCCATCGTATATCATAATACTCGTACCAACTCTGTCGGGCTTACTTTAGCATATGGTAAAGAAGAAACGAGACGAAGCAATCACTAGACGCAGAGTAGGTAGTAAATGGAAGGTGAAGGTACATCTGAATGCTCACGCTGCCGTATACGATTTTGGGTATCATCCAGAACCATCAATTGGGCGAATTGGCATACCGATTAACGTAAACTCAATTATGTCAAATGGAGCTGCTCGCTGCTCGCAGCTCGTTCTACTGCAGCCGACACAAAGTCATGTTTACGTCTATTATAAATGTTTACTAATCGTATATAAGTTGGATACGAGACGTGGAGGAGAGTCGTGTACGATGCCAGGCGAATCTACGATAGTCTCAGATTGAATGGATCGTCCAATGTTACGGGGGTATTAATAAAGATTAAAAGCCTGAGCGAGTCTCGCAAGTATAAAAAAAAACAACATTTACGATAAGTACACCACTGCACGTACGTACAATACGACTAAGGGCAAAATGAAAACATTTTGCAGACCACTAGATGGCGTCGTACACAACTACAAGTATTTAGTAGCAGTCAGTTGTGTTAAATTCATCTCTCTTTCTATCATTTGCTTAGCTACTTACCGAGTGCATTGCTTGACATTTTGCTGTTATCGTGACGTGAAATGTGTATTAGTGTGAGTGCAAAGTATTATACCGATGTGCTATGTAGACAGTGTGCGTACAACAGTCAGATGTTTGAAACGTGTATCTGTCCGCCTTTAAGTTCGGCTCGGTTGATTTTCATTATGTGTGGTCCACGTCGTCGGCTATGTCATTTATAGCTCAAACCAAACAACACAATGAGAAAGAAAAAGAACTGCTTAGCTTAGCCGGAGCACATTCGGATCAATTAATCGCGTTGCCGATGCGGTGATGTACTCGGCTACCTAATAACTCGTACAGTATTAAACGTTTTCGAAGGCTGAGCCATGCTTCCCTCAGCCCAAGCCATGTCTTCCTGTCACTTGTCGCATTCTTCTTTCTACTGCACCATTTACCTTTCATTCGTATCAACATTCACACCCTAAATTATTGCCAAAATATTTGCCACCGTGTCATACTACTACTACTACTACTACCACCGCCTATATTACAGCGCACATGGGACGAGCCCAGCCGAACCGAACGGAAGCAAATGACGAAAGCCCGGATAATAAACACTCCGACATTAGTATTCTTTACACTCGGGTGTAGGTAGAGAGTATACCGAGTGAGTAATTTGGATGTGCCAGATGGTGACGCTTGATTAGAGAACGATGAGAATGAGATGCTTTTCGCGAGCACAGCGGAGCGGAGTGGACAAATTTTCTTCATGCTAGAGTCACAACCGGAGCAATATAATGTGACGGTGGCAAGACGTACTCTTACACGTATATATATATAGGTACCCTATCCTATCTACCTATCTGATGTTTTTAAAACATCACGATGACAGGTTAATGGTTTACTTAAACTCGGTACCAGAACGGCGACGAAGCGAAAAACAAAATGTTCATTATGGCGATGTGTTGATTTCCTTCTTGAAGCGAATATTGAAAGCAGGATGTATCAGCAAGGGTTAGAAAGCTTCCAATGTATTGTGGGGGGTGTTCAAGTTTGAACTTTCGATAGTCTTTAAAAAAAAAACGATCCTGCTCTTCGTGAAATAGTATAATGATGCGAGTGGTGCCTTTTTTCGTGATCAATCGGTAGAGTAAGAAGGGTTCATTGGGGGGCTAGAAAAATTGAAACCACCACACGGCACATCTACAAGTCATACAGAATCTACATACCGAATTTCAACTTCCTTCCTCAATTGGGAGGAAAGTTATGCGAGGAACAAAGTCAAAAAAATAAGAAAATCTAACCAAAAACCCACATTTATAGGGCTGTGAGGATATGCAATGAAGCTGAAAAGTCGAGACTGCAGAAGGCACATCTAGGACCTTTACAAAATCTTTTATTTTTACTTTTTTTTTTTTCGGCGGGCCTCATTCCCTAAGCTTAGCTGAGATTACACAACTTATTTTCTTCACCTGGTACCTAATGGTTTATTCAGGATGAAAGGTATATACTACCACTAAACTAATGATTATGGAATTGACCTGGGCTAAAAACCACTACCCGCCGTGGTAGTGGAAAATCATGGTCGACTTTACAAACTGTGATTTAAAACCGTTTTTCTCCGCGAGGTTCTTGGTTGTTCATGCCTTCTTGGTTAAGGTCTTTCTTCAGGCCTCTTCAAGCTTTTTCAAGCATCAATGGCGGAAGTGATGGCCTGTTTGAGCAATGTTCTTGCCCAAGCTGACGAATTACTGACCGTATGAATAGTTGGTGTATTTTGTTGAATACGTCAAGTATTCCATTAGGGCCTGCAGTAGCAATTCGAGGGGCGCAGTTTCTGGAAGTCTGCACTTTGAGCAGAGTTCAGTGCTCACTTTTCGGCGTATAAATAAAGAATGCCTGAAGCGTCCATGATTGGAGATTGCTTGACAGAGCCAGTAGACGAGAGGCAAATCATAATTCAGCCTCGTAGATACATCAGGGATGAGTTCTCGAGTCCATCTACCATATTTGCAATTGAGCCATCGTTGTTGTAGGGCTTGAAGAGTGTACCTGTGGAGAGTAGTTCCTATTGATTGATCAGCTGAGTGTCTCAACATCACGGAAGACAGATGACCAATATAGGAAACTAAGCCATGTCGTCAAAGATGCCAAAGTACACCAATTTCAGTAAGAAGGAGGTTGAATGATATGTATCCAGATATAATCATAGCTGCCATGTGACTCGTTGTTCGATAGAATCTGCCAGCGTTAACGGCCATTGTTCTTTCAAGACGACAAATTATTTTTTGGTTGTGTGTAGTGGAGAGCCGATGATAGAATGGACCTTTACTAAATCTACACACCGAATTTCAACTTCCCAACTCAATTTGGAGGGAAGTTATACGAGAAATAAACTCAAAAAAAAGGAAAAACCGATCAAGACTCCCAAAAGGCACATCTAAGGTTCTTACTAAATGTACATACCAAAAGTCAGCTTCCTAGCTTTATTTAGAGGAGAGCTATGAGAGGAAAAAACGCAAAAAATGAGAAAAACTGACTGAAAAACCACATTTTCGAGGCTGTGAGGGGTTACATTAGAGCTGAAAATCGGCACCCCAAATGGCACTGTCCATACCAAATTTCAATTTCCTAGCTGATTTTGGTGGGCAGGTAAAGGAGGAACAGCTCTTTTTCAAAGTCAAAAAGAGGGAAAACCCTCATATCTCTCCTCCTAATTGATCTAGGAAGTTTATTTTTGGATATGTTACACAACTATGAATTCTCTATCGATTGACTCAAAAAAGAACAATTTTTGTGTCTTTAACCCATCAGCACCCCCTCCACTAAATTGAGGCAAAACTGAATTTTGATCCAAGGTCATCTCCAACTATATATATCTAATTCGCCGCCAAACTGACCAGATTGACCAAATTGGAGCGATTTTGGTCTGTATTGAGCAGAGTAAATGATTTTAATGTTCGGGAAAAACAAATGAAATGAAAATAAATACCTGACATGGCCAAAATTCTCTTAATTTCTTTCCAGGACTCGGAACGAATTTCGTTGGCGTCCCTTCCCCCTCCCCAATCTGCCGTTAGTCAATAGACTGTAACAGCCTAAATATCACAGTAATAAGAAAAAGCGGCAAAAAAAACTTTTCTGTGCTATGAGTGGCCATTGGGTGGAGTAAAGCTGAAAAGGTGAAACTCCAAAAAATACATGTAAGACTCCTACTAAATGGGCGTACCGAAGTTCAACTTCCTAGCTCAATTTGAAGGGGAGTTATGCGAGGAATAAACTCAGAAAATAATCGAAGCTGCGAGGGGGTGCAGTGTTGTTGGAAATTCTAGACTCTAAAGGGCACATGTGAATCTACTTACCAAATTTTAACTTTCTAGCTCAGTTTGGAGGGAAGTCATTTGAGGAGCAAGCTGAAAACTTGAGAAAACCCAGCCAAAAAAAACCATAACCACATTTCTGGACTATTATGGAGCGCGATGGATTTAAAAATTGGAGACCCCAGTGGTATATATATGGCCCCTACTAAGTCTACATACCCTATCTCAACCTTCTAGCTCGATTTGTAGAGGAGGAACAGTCCCTTATCCAGGCCAAGAAGGAGAAAAATCTTCATATCTCGGCTCCTAATTGATCTAAGAGGATGATTTTTGGATTTGTCGTATAACATTGGATTATCTATCGATTGGTTCAAAAAGAAACATATTTTACAGTTTTCACCCCTCAGCATCCTCTTCTCCTAATCAGAATTTTGACCTGAGATCATCTCCTCTCATATTACTATCTCTAATCCGACATCAAAATTAGATGATTGACCAAATAAGAACGAATTTGGTCAGAATCCAGCAGAGTAAATAATTTTAGTCTGTGGGGAAAAAATAAAAAAAATAAAAAAAAATGAAAGAAAGAAAAGTATAAAGAGAATAAATAAAAAAAAATGAAGAAATAAAGGAGTAAAAGAAAGAATAAAATTAATAAATAAATAAAAAATAAATAAAAGAACAAATAAAATGAATAAATAAAAAATAATTAAAGAAAATAAAAAATAAATAAAAAATAATTAAAGAAAATAAAAAATAAATAAAAAATAATTAAAGAAAATAAAAAATAAATAAAAAATAATTAAAGAAAATAAAAAATAAATAAAAAATAATTAAAGAAAATAAAAAATAAATAAAAAATAATTAAAGAAAATAAAAAATAAATAAAAAATAATTAAAGAAAATAAAAAATAAATAAAAAATAATTAAAGAAAATAAAAATAAATAAAAAATAATTAAAAAAAATAAAAAATAAATAAATATTCGACGAAGGCAAAAATGGTCGCAATAGTCATCTAATACCCCAAAACGAATTTGGTTGATATTCCTCCTTTCCCCTTCCCCCTTATTCAACGTTAGGTCGATATCCTGTAATAGCCTGGTTTTCATTGACAAATAATTTTTTTAAATTCTCCATCCAATACGGTCTTTTCAGGCTCCGTACACCACCACTCAGCAGATCTGCCTCAATCGCAGAGCAACCGATGCCAGATATATAAGACTTAATATAAGATAGCAACTTATGCATACTGTTTTTAAACATCACGATGACAGTTTAATGGTTTCACATTACGTTTAAGTGTATGAAAACGAAACAGCAAACCAAACCAGCAACGAAAGAATAAAGAAACACAATGTTCATTACGGCGTGTTCGAATCTTCTACTCGTATACGTAGATATATACATGTAAGTTAAGTATGTATATAGTATATAGCAAAAGGTCGTAAATAAAATAACAATTTTAGATAACGACGTCGCCAAGATTCCAGATTCTGGTTCTGTGCCCCTGCGTAGCTCTCGACTACGAAGGCATTTCAGAATTTCCCCCTTTTTCCAAACATTTCGCATATTGCTCGCGTATAAATATACCTAACTCGTATGTACTTCTCTACTCATATCGTACACATATATACTACCTTATAGTTATTACGCAGAAAAGTCGTAGCTAGGTGTAGTAGGTAAGTAGATAGGTGCCTCTCTACCTATCCTGCTTATAATATGCACTTAGCTTACGGTTGATGTAAGCTAAGCATATAAATATACATACACACACATCGTGATAAACAACTCTACGAGCCCGCTATCGTATTATCGTTGGATTTTAATACTGCCTATATACACATACGCGGCACAGACTGGCGGCCATAATTCAAAAATATAGCGAAAACGAAGCCCTTAGAACATAATATCGCTTTTCTGGCAAACATCTTGGATGTTCGCTTCTCGACACACTGCCTCTACTGTATTGCGCGTACCAAGAACAAGAGAACAATGCAATATTACCGTATGAATTCATTGCCTCGTCGGTTGCCTCCTCACACACACACACACACACACACACACAAGGGATACACTTTATCGGATATAAAACGCAGCAATAAAGGTATATTATTCGTAACGCGCTGCACTTGAGACTTGGCTTATAATAAGAAAAGATACAAAGAATCAGCAGCTTTTACTCTTGCCTCCCCACGTAGTATACAGTGCGTTGATGTGCTCCCACTGCCAGCGTAAGCGTTAAAAAGATTATATTATGGTGCTCCACGTCTCTTCTATGCAGTATACAGTATTATGTGTGTGTATGTGTGTGTGCGGTGCATTACGAATACTCGTGTACCCGTACCCGTGCACATGTGTGTAAAACTAGAGGCAGGAAGAAGGCGGCAGTACGAAAAATGGAAAAACAACGCCGGTAATGCGAAAATTTTACAACGATACGGCTGCTAAAATAGCGCATTAGACGACATTGTTTTAGTTATATTGCATTCCGGATCGTAAGTTTTTAAATCTAACGTATGAGCAGCTTGGTCGACGTGCTGTATGCCTACATATACGATACTCTTCGTACTGCTTTACGTACCTTATATATGCCTCTCTCTTTCTCTCTCTCTCTCTCTCTCTATAAAAATATAATACGTACATGTTAGTTTCACGTGTGTCGAGCATTAACGTGCAATGCACATATACTACGTAACGTACAATGGCATCGTGTACGGAATCGTATAAATTCTAAAGCTTTTGCTACGTACTCGTCCAAATATACGATATAATGGAGGCTCCCTCAGCCAGTGTAGGTCCTAGCTAGGTAAACGAAAAGGATAGGTACCAAGTCGATTGTCGTCGTGGTCGTCGTGGTCGTCGTACATAGGCAGGCACTTGGTACATCGTAAATTCACCAGTTTTCCGTTCAATTTCCTTACATACTGCTCGAATGTGTTACTGGGATATGTGGCATTGCTGGAAAAATATAGTATCGATTGTGGTTTCTGTTTTTGTGTAAATACACTCGAGTGTTTATTACGGTGAGAAACGGTAGGCGTGTAAATGATCTAAAAAGTAGATAAAATGTTGTCAGATGACGTTTTGTTTTCGCTAAAAGCAAATATGCTAGTGCCCGAATAGTGGATGCTGAGTAGATAGGTGTGTGTGTATTTTTACAAGCTCGAACTCCAGTTGCGAATAGTTCCCAGCATGTGTTGTTATGAGTAAGATGTGGATTTGAATTTGTACCACATTTGTACAGTATAATCTTAGCAATATTTTGCGTTATTTTTATACGCGCCATTATTTCTTTGGAAAAAGTAAAAAGAGCATTCCCTAATAACGAACCAAAATCGATCAAACTTGTATCAAAATGTTACTTATGGTCTGAAAAAATTTTTGAACCCCTATACCCACTCGTTCTGGAATTGTCACCACCCCGAAATGTCGAAATTTCAACACTCGATATTTCTGGAAGAGAGGAGATGGAGGGGGGAGGTAAAAACATTTGAAATTTTCCCACATCATGCGTCTTGCTGAGTACAATGAAGGAGAATTTTTTGAAAATTTTCTGTTCACATTTTCCAAATTTTTTCCATGTTGAAATTTTTTGAAATTTTCAAAAAAAAAATAAAAAAAATTTTGAAGGGACTCCTGACAGAAAATTTTTTCATTATATATTTTAGGTGATCATCTATCACATATATATTTTTTGAGGGTGATGAAATTTAGTGCAACATGCTGAAAAAAATCTAAACCAAAAAAACACGTTTTTCACTACTGTTTCATAATTAATAAGGGAAGTATCCCAACTCAAAACACAAAGCAGAATTTCATTTCAATATGTGAATGAATTGAAAGTACACGTTAAGAGAACTAAATTTTCAAAATTTCCAGTCCTGAAGTGCATTTCTAAAGCTTTAGCGAATTTTTCAAATTTCAAAATTATCCCATTGTCCTGTAAATCATGAAAATTTGATGTGATCAACGAAAAAAGCTAAAATTTGGTATATACCCTACTTTCAACCCCTCAAATAGACTGAAAGCAGTTTTGAAACGTTTCGTAGCGTTCTTGGAAATTTTGGACTTTTCCAGTGCTAAAGAACAGTTCATAATTGAAAATTGAATAAAAAATTGGCAAAGATTGGTATAAAGTGCAAAAAATTGATTACAAATGCCAAAAAAATGTTGAAAAGTGGATAGAAACTGAGCTAAATTATGAAAAAAAAAAAGATTATAAATCTTTGAAAATTGGGAAAAATTTGACGAAAATGGGTGAAAATTAAGTATGAAAAAAATCGTTAAAAACCATTAAAAATTGAAAAAATTTGATAAAATCGGTTATTAAGTTCAGAAAATTTATTAAAAATCGTGAAAAATGAGGAAAATGATCAAAAATAGGGTGAAAATTTGATAAAAATGGGAAAAAAATTCAGAAAATTTATCAAAAATTATGAAAAATTGTTGAAAAACGGATTAAAATTGGCCAAAATTATCGAAAACTCAAACAAAAATCACGAAAAAAAGTAAATTAGGTGAAAATTTACTTAAAATATGAGAAAAATATTTGAAAATAATTCAAAATAATGTAGAAGTCTGACAAAAAAGGGATTAAAAGTGCAGAAAATTAATCGAAAATTATAGAAAAATGTTGACAGATGGGTAAAAATTAACCCGAGTAAAATGGAAAAAAAACGTTGAAAATCTTTCAACATTTGGTGAACTTTGTCGAAAATGTGTTTTATTATGATTTTTGATAGATTTTCTACACTTTTTTTTTTCATTTTTATCAAATTTCTACCTAATTTCTGACGCTTTTATTAATTTTTTTGATATTTCAGCTCAATTCTTACCTATTTTTTGACCAATTTTCTTCAAATTTTTATCCTATTTCCGATTTTTTTTGATGACTTTTTTCATAGTTTAGGACTATTTACACTTATTTTTCCAGTTTTACATTTTTCATCTATTTTGAGCAACCTTATACCCAACTTCTGATGATTTTTAATGACCTTTTTCATATTTTAGATCAATTTTTGCTTATTTTTGTTAAATTTTTCAGCCTTTTTTTGATAATTTTCAACGATTTTCTTCATCAGTTTTCGGCTCCTAGAAAACTAGTAAGACCATTTTTGAGCATGTTATAAACCTTATTTTTTTATTTCACTTTTCCCTTGGAATACTAAAATCATTTATTCGGCTGGAAACCGACCAAAATTATTTAAATTTGGTCAATAGGTTTAGATTTGATTTCAGGTCAAGATTTAGCCATGTTCAAGCTTAGGAAAGGGGTTGCTGCAGGGCTAAAATTACAAAAATTATTTGTTTTGGAACTGATCGATAGATTTTATATTGGAAAAAGTCGCTTGTTTGCATACTGAGCTATTCCTAAAATTTGGCATGTAAATTTGTTAGCTGTCTTAGACTAAGAGGGCGAGATCTTTAATTCCTTCACATCGGATTATGTGACGTATTATTTCATATTACGAATGTTTTTCTTGTATTCAATTTCTGAGAAAATCTTCGCCAACGAATTTTTGATCATTGAGATTTGATTCATTTGCAAATGATCCCATCGCATTAGCTAAATATAAATGATATCTGTTTTATTCGTGTACCAACAAGTAATTTCATTCATAAAAATGAATTATAAAACGATTTTCATAAATTTTATTTCTCTCACCCCCTCCTCGCTATGGTAAAAGCGAGTAAAATGTGAGAAATTTCTTTCGGCGGTATTTTGGCCAAGAAAAAACTACTTAAATGAAAACTTTGGGTAAAAAAAAATTGAAAATTTTGGAAAATTTCCAACAGTTTGATACGACTTTGCGGAGATGAATTTTTCATTACAAACGTTTATTTTTGTTTTACGAGCATCATTCAAATGTAGTTTCAAAATCTTCACCTAAAACGGTACATCTAATCGATAAATTTACCCCGTAATATTGCATACAGCAATTTGAAAATGTATATCGCTTAGTTTTTCTTTACAGTCAGCACCCAGGGCTCGTTTTTCATTTCTTCTTCACTTCATCACTCGCTTACTGGCAACTTTTATCAACCTACTAATTAGTTCCGCTCGCTGAATATATTTTCTCGGCGGCAACTTTATTAATTTTTTTCTTTCTTTTCTCGGCACAAACACAAAAATATGTAAATTTTCAACTGTTCTAATTAATTTTTTCCCAACGCGAAGGCGAAAATGTAACGAGGCAAAATACGTTTAGAATTTCGGTTCATTGACCCGAATTCGCACCATTTCAACAACGCGCCCCAACTCCGGTTAGATTTTTTATTTTCACACAGAGGGGCCGGAGGGGGGGAAACCCTAAAGAAACCCATACTTTTAAATATACATAAAATTTTGAAACTTACACCAGGATGACTGTAAGGCCTATCTAGATACCATATTAGAAGATGGCGCTATATACTTTGTATAAAAGTGAGGAAAAAAAAAAATTAATATTCATATCGACTCGCGCGAATTTTATCCGGGGCGAAACTTGTTTCCGGCCTAACTTTAGCACTCTCGCCAATTAATTTGCAACTCGGTGATGGGATGGTGGCGGCGTATTCAAAAATGCTAACTGTGCTACTCTGTCGAGTGGAGAGAAACGCACGCGAAATTGTAGGTTACATCTCAAGGGTGCAGCAAAGTTTGTTTAAACAGTTAAGGGTTCGAGGTGAATAAATTTAAGTTGTCCACAAGATAGCAAATGTTTTAATACAAACTACACCGCAGCTTTGCTAACTGCATACCATGGTATTCGAAGTCATTAAAATTTAATTACGTACCCGAAATCAATCATTAAATTTGCTCGTATTTCTGGCTTTTCTTCTTATTTTCATTTTGCTTTTTTTTTTTTGCTACGTTAGTAAGAGCCCTCCCTCCCCTGTCCACTTGCTCTCCTGTCTTATTTACGCTACATCTTCTCCTTCTATAATCGTACATAAAACCAGCACAAATGCAACGCGGAACCGACCAAAGACGACGATGAGGAAAAAATATATAGACCATCGTTTGTATCATAACGTAATTATTTCGTAGCGTCGAAATATTTGTTATGTGGTGCTTTTTTCCTTTCTTTATTTCTTTCTTTTCTTATATATATATATATATGTATAGCATAAAATATAGAAATGAAAGAAAAAAAAGAGAAAAAAATAGCGACCCATATAAACGAGCTAGCACACACAGGGAAAAGAAGTGTGCGCGAAAAAAAAAAAAGCAAAATGAATAATGAAAGTACTCAGTCTTAAAAAACATTTTCGCCGACAAATATAAAAGGAACTTGGTGTAATTTATATAAAGTGCTTCAGGATATTTATTACAACTTTTTCTTCTAAAACATTACCAGCTTTAATATTGAGATAAAAGCTCTTCTCGTCCGACGTTTACACCCAGTTATAATACGCCTAGCGATAGAGTTTTGCAGAAAAAAAAAAAAAAGAAGAAGAAAAAAACAAAGGCAAAGACTGAAAACTAGAGAAAAATGAATACTAAACGACTTAGCTGTAGCTTTTAGCCTGATTTTCCTATTCCAGTGTAATAAATGTCGTTAAACCATTTAAAAAATTATTTCACTCGGTAATAATCCCTTCTTGTACGCCTTCCCTCTCCCCCCCCCACCCCTGGACTGTCACTGCTGCAAAATACCTCATTTTGTTAATTTTATCGTCATTATATGCGAAACATTCATTATTGCAGGACAACGATTTTATCTAAAAATAAGGCTCAAACTGGATCAAAATTCACGGGAAGGGGAAATACATAGGTATTATTAAGTATGTATTTCAATATTGGTAAAATTTTTCAAATCAGCGAATACCATGCCCCATTATTCGGGACTGGTTGTGTAAAATACAGTTCCCTACTGACGTGAATGAATTTTAACAAACTGCTCAATTCACATTGAAAAATGGTTCTGTCGCGTATCATTGAAAAGAAGGAAGGGGCCCAAAAATTTGGAACTATCTCCATTCGTAGATCGGTTATGGTGAAATATATGAAAAATTGGCTCAGACGAACATCGTAGAACATTAAAAGACGAACATTTTCCATTTTTCTTTTTTTTCTGGGTGGTCGTGGGGTGGAAGGAAAGGGAGAGGAGAAGCATGACAAAAAGAAAAAAAATAATATTAAACTAACAATTTGAATAAATTGCGCCTACTGCCTACTGCAGCCAAATATAAAATGTACAGACTCAGACCTCGAATCAGTTTGATTCTAGGAGTTTTTGAAAGGGGAGGGGAGGGGTCTATCTCGACTTCGATAATCATCTGACTCCGGGTTCAAAGTTAAACTAGAAAAAGGAGTGTTTAAAATCCAAAATCTGTAAAATTTTGGACGTTTGTTGTGTCGATTTTGGAAATTTTAAATATGCTGTTCTGCATTTTTGAAAGTATTTGGCCCTTGGACCCAAGTGAAGCCCTGAGAGGGGGGAGAGGTACCAAATCCGAAATTCTGTAAAACTTCGGACGTTTGTGTCGATTTTGAAGCTTTTGAATGTGCTGTTTTAGTTTTTTGTAAGTATTTGGCACTTGGACTCAAGAGTGGGTCCTGATACTTGGTGTTCCAAATCCCATATTCTGTAAAACTTTGAATGTTGGTGTCGACTTTGGAGAAGGTTATTTGGCCCTTGGACTTAAAGTGGGCCCTGAAATGTGGTGTTCCAAATCCAAAATTCTGCGAAACTTCGAACATTAGCGTCGATTTTGGAGATTTTGAATTTGCTGTTCTGGATTTTTGTAACTATTTGGTCCCTTGGACTCAAAGTGAGCCCTGAAATGAAGTGTTTCAAATCCAAAATTCTGTAAAATTTTGGACATTTATTTCAATTTACGAAGTTTTGAGCATGCTATTTTAGACTTTTACAAGCAGGGAGACCCCGAAAGGCATAGACAGAGCTTGGATCGAATGAATATTTATATTTGAGCTACTTAAAAATGTTTTTATTGTTGCGGTGGGGGGGGGGTGGGAGTTGGTGGTTGGAAGCTTTTTCTTCTTTTTAGTTTAACGTGCCGTGTATTGCAACTTAGGCCAAAGGCACGGAAGAAAAATTTCTAAATTTTGGTGTAAAGTTTAGCTTGTTTGAGGAACTGAATGAGAGAGTTTGGTGTGGTGAGATTGTCTCATAAGATGTCTGGGAGGCTAGATGGATGATTAATCATTTTTCTGTAAGGTTGGTAAATTGGACAGGAAATAAGATTAATTTGTGGTGTTAAATGGAAATATATAAATGTTCGAGCGAAGCGGAAGTAAAATTTTGAAAAATTGGATTTTAAGTGGAAAAAAGTGTATTTCTTGAAATTTTAGCTCGAAATTTGTAGATTTTCAGCAGAATTGTTTAAAAATGTTGCTAAAATTTCAATATTTTCGTCAATTTTTGCAATGTTTTAAATAATTCTTCAAAATTTAATTGGTTTTAAAAAATTTTTAGCCCTTCATCATGCGCCGAAAAACTTGGGGGGGGGCTAAATGAACATCTGAAGGGACTTAGCTCCCCATCGACCTTCCTTATATTCACCTATGCCGAAAGGTGGTGTTCAAAATCCAAAATCTGTACAATTTTCGACGTTTGTATCGATATGAGAGATTTTGGATGAGCTATTTTAGATTTTTGAAAGTATTTGGCCCTTAGTCGTAAAGTGGGCTCTGAAAGGGGGTGTTTCAAATGAAAAATTCTGTAAAATTTTGGACAATTGTGTCAATTTTCTAGGTTTTTAGATTTTTGAAAGTATTCAGCTTACAGACCCGAAGTAGGCTCGGAAAAGGGCGTTCAAAATCCAAAATTTTACAAAATTTCAAACGCATGTGTGGATTCCTGTTTCGAATGGTGACGTTTTAGATTCAGCTTTCAGACAAGCGTGGGATCTCGTAAATCAACTCCAATGTCTAAAATTTAGCACAATTTTCAGATTTTGATCCCCCTTCTCGCGAAGCTTAATTTGGATCCAGTGGTCAAATCAAGTTTAGTACCCACAAAAACCTCAAAGGAACCATTTTTGAAAATTATTCGATAGGGAATTTTCACAAATAGTGTTTTGTGGTTTATCCTAAATTCTTTGCCTCCCCCCCCCCCCCGATCTCGTGGAAGAAAATGTAATACATAGATGAAAAATACCTGTGTTTTGATGCTGTACAACTATTTTTTTTTCATAAGCATGTGTACATACCTGATTTGAAATTTTATGGTCAAAGAACCAAAATCTGAACACCTCTCTCTCCTCCATCTCCACCATGGGTAAAAATATTCACGGATTTCAAGGAATTTTGAGAGTATCTCTGCATTTACTACAAACGAATATCCCACTCTAATGGATTTTGATGCGGTTAAAGCCTAACTCGATTAGCATTTTCTCAAAAAATTTTCCAACCATTGTTTTGTTTTTCTTCGTACTAATCCTCCATCTTCGGCGAATTTCCATTTTCTACGTGTCTTGTGATGAAAAAAACTCACGTTCGCGTCTAAATTCGACTCTATTGTAGAGCTGTGTATAGTACACGAGTAGGTCTAGGTACCAATTCTACCCTTTAGCTACGTAAACGTATCATTTATCATTGACACGTACACAGCGTAACGTGAAGAGAAAGAGGGAAGATTTTCTCAAATAGTGGAAGGGCAATTTCCACCCATTCAGCCCGCTTTGTAGTATAGTTTTAATCGAAATTCGTCCGTTTGGAAATCGACGAAAAATACGTACAAGTCACAAGCAGACGAGCTGAATACACGTAGCAAAAAGAAGTTGGCTATATACTGCTACTATATGATGATGATGACTAATGGACCGAAATTGTATTGCTCATTTTAATGCGCAATCATGTACGAATTTTGTTTTTCTAACTAGGTCATTTCGTGATGCCTTTCGTCGTTATTTTTCTGCGAGAGCTGCTACCAGCGGCGCATGGTATTGTTGTAGTACACGCGTGGAAAAAAAAAAAGAGGAAATAGAAAAGCTGATAAAATGCCATCAATGTTTACTTTTTTTCTCTCTCTCTCTTTTTACTCTTTATTTACGAGACGAGAATTGTGTACTATATCGAATAACTTCGTCGTAGTTTTTACCATTGCGACAGATAAGTGCGGCGGTAATGTCGTTTCATTTTAATAATGTCTATATTTAACCGACGAGATGGAGAAATACTCGTAATATTGCGTTTGCAAACGCTACGTTATATTTTAGCTAAATCTGAAATCGAATGGTTTTCATGACGAAAAGTTACCAAATCAATGGGTTCGAGTGATGATAAGATGATGAGATTTCGCTGGTACAGTGTTGTTGCGACATCGGTTTTGGTAAAAATTTAGTATTGTGTAAATTTAATTTCGATTTTGATTAGCGAAAATAGATCTGATTATTTGCATCGTAAGTATATATTTCGAATTGGGGTACATTGTATTTTATATACGAGTACTTACATTCCAAAGCTTCATTCAAGCTCAATTTTATCGAATAAAAATTCCTAAAAGTCCGTGTTCCTCCTGCCTTTTCAATTTAGAGGAGATAATATGCATATGACGTGCAGTTAGTTCGCTTATTTGTAGGCCTAGGTATATAACACACGCGTAACGAGTTATAAACCCCGAGCACGTCAATGACTATTCCACGATGATCTCGCGGTACTTTAATATTCGCGGTGGATGCGTATTTGTTGCTAATTTCAATTTTTTTAACCAACTTCTTATCAATTTTGGATTTCGAAAAAATTATATATTATCCTCTACAGTATGGAAAAATTATGGGAAAAAAATTCAGCCATGTATTTTTCCTAAAATAAATTTTGGAAAATTTTGGAAAATTTCAAAATAAAAAAAATCTAAATAAAAAAATCTGAAAAAATTCCCTAAAAATGTACCTATTATGATGCTTAGCATTTGTTAAAATTTCGAAATCTCCCCTCCACCTCGATTAGTGAAAAAGTCCACTGAATTTTTATGGAAAGGGAGCAATTGCACAGGCTCAAGCCTTCTATCTTCATTTTCTAAAAAATGGAAAAAAAAAGAAGCTCATGTCTTGGTATTGACATGCTTAGTTAGGCTGGGGCAAATCGAGGTCCAAAAAAAGTGCATTTAACAGTATTTTTGACCTCCAAAAAATAACGTTTCACTATTTTCAGTCGTACAAACCATCATGTATTAAATTTTCCTCAAAAATTTTAGAGAGGATGGCTTGGCCCCCTCCTCATGCTCTTATCCCTTATCTTCATGTATGACAATCGCTCAAGAATAGGTGGGGGTAGGAAGTTAAAAAATTTTGTGGAGAGCTTTTACATCAAGGGTAACTTTTAGGACCAGTTCTGAATGAATTTGGGTTTAAAATTTGCTTCTTGATCGTTCTATCGGTAGGAAGACGGATTCCTTGTACGAGTCGAAAGAGGGAGGATGGGGGAATTACATCATTATGAACCGTTCGTACTAACACTATTTAAAAATACAATTTCTCCTTGTTTACCTCGAATGATATTTGTTACGAAATGAAGATATGACATTTTACAAGGGACTGAAACCTTTTGACGAGTCGAAAGGGGGAGGGGGTGGGATGGGGAAATTACATTCCTTTCACCTATACCAAACCTATACAAAAGTATAACTTTATTAGATTCTACTAAAATGATTTATAGGTCCGAAATCCCCCATCCCCTCTTTTGGGGGCTCATAATTGAAAATATTGAAATGACACTGCTGAGAAAATGTTTTTGGGGGGAATTGAATCTTGGACAAATTGGGAATTTCTTATCGAAAACTTCAAAGACAATACAATTCTTATTCTTATTTCGGTTTTTGATTCCAGTTCTTAATTGATTTTTTTTTCGGTTATGGTTTCGGGTCCTCGTCGCACCTTTACAGCATAGATGCGCTGCAATGTTCTTTGTTAGATATACTGAACCAAACAGAGGGAGAGGGGAGTAATAAAATTCATTGTTTTATAAGATCAAAGAGTTTATTCTCAAGCGTGATAGATATCTATTTATTTTTCATTACCCTCCCCTCTCGTCTATGCTAAAATAATACCATGTCCAAAATTCGGAAACGATGTGGAGGCGGATATCACAAAAATTATATTTTCCAAATTCAAAACTGTTCAATGTAATGACGAATGAACCTTCAGCAGCCATTGAAGGGTAAGATAAAGGGATAATTTCCTCCTTTTTGGCCTTAAAATAAATCAACTCCTGCTTAGCATCTTCTTGAATTGTGCTACAGAATTTGAATCGGATATATAAGTTTCATTCGGGATGTTAAATACATTGATTGGAGGGAGGGGGAGTGTACTTCTGACTTCAGTCTTCTTATACTTTTTTGCAGCATAAAAAATTGATTTTTAGGCATTCTACTGTTTTTAAAGTTGGTTCTTCACCCGACCTCCTTCCCAAATTGAGCTAAGGAACTGCAATTTCGTATGCAGATTTGATAAAAGGTTTTAGATATATATTTTCAGTAAGGTTCTGATCAGGCTTGTGCTCAGCATGAATCCAAAGGGAGGGTTTGAAAGCTTGGATCAAACTTTCAGCGCTCATAAATTCCAAAATTTTCATATTGTGCTGCATCAATAATATGCAACGGTCAATAATTTTGAAAAAAATGGTATTTTTAATTATTAAAAACTACATTTTCAAGAATACTCGAGTAATGGCATTTTTTTTAGACTCGATAGACAATTTTTCTAGAAAAATTAGTGGCGTCAATTCCCCCTCACCTCACCTCACATGAGCGTGGTTTCGACCAATTACTGACCTTTCATTGCGAAAGATTAAACCTACTTCTCGTTATAACTTCAAATTTTTTCCAGGCATGAGTTGTTCTCAAAATAAATGGAGCATTTTGATGATTTGACTGATTTTTAGTGTGATGGTCTCCAAAGCGTGTTTAAAATATGTCATTTTGAACAAGTCTTAAAAAGGGCCTTTGCAAGGGGGCAGAAATGATAAAACTGACAAGTGGTGTTGAAGAAGGCTAATGTTAAACTTCATGATACAATTTTTCTTCCCAACTTATTTTACATAGTCACTGTGAAAAATTCCTAATTGCCAAATCTCGTGCTGGAACTTTTCAGAAAAATACTAATCAGCCCAAAAAGGTGCTCCTCTTTTTATGATGTAATAATCCACACACAAATGCCAGTACAAAAGTAAGCAGTGCATATGAACTTGGAATTAAAAGTGATATGCTGAAAATAAGACGATAGACGTGGAAAATTAATTAAATTACATCACACAACGCTGACGGAATCATCCAAGGCAAAAGCATTTACCTTGCGGTACGAAAGTTAACACATATTCGTAGGCATCTCGTTTAATAATAAAATAAAAAATAAAAAAACACACCTCAAAGACTGGAAAGAAAGGACCGACACCATCATCACCCTCGCGAAATATGTATTTTCCACCACCTTGGACTCGCACTTTAATAATATACGGTTGAAACTTCAAAGAGGTATGCCCGAGCTTCACGATATGTAAATTTAAAGGCCAGCGAGCTTTTTCATTAATATTTCATAAATTTAATTTGAGAACTAGCGAACATCTCATCTCGTTTGTCTATTTGAAAAATCAACGAATATTATTATTTTTTGTTCCGCATTTATATCGTATACGCGATATTATTATAATTTCCAGAGAAAAAAAAATCAACCACAACATGGATTTAAAATACAAAGAATAATTTTAGGCCACAGAAGTAAGCGTGGGCGCAAGTTGAATCTTTGCTTTGGGGGAAAAAAATTAGCTTCGTTAGCTACTCGTTGTCCTATCCGGTGTTTCGTTTTTGTTAAATAGGATAATGCATCGTTCAATTTGCCCGCTTTGCTGTGAAATCCTGACCAAGCGGGAGAGTATCTATCTATCTATCTATGTATGCTGCTCGATGGTACTAAATCCTGACTATGGTATTATATAATCTCAACCGTGTATACTGCACGATATTCGCTCATTTTACGGTACACTTGATTAAGTGAAAGTAAAGAAAGGAGATATTCTCTCTAATTTGATTATACTCTTTTTTTTTTCCCTACCAAAGGCAACGGCGGACGAAATACTCAACCGGCGTAATTTTTTTCCGTGCCTTATCGGTGCCTTTGTAATCCTTGCAGGGATTTTTTTTTCCATCGTCGTGGTTTAAACCAATAAGGGCTATAACGATAGGCGACGAGCGTTGTGTAATAATTTCGCAAATATGTGTTGTTCTTTTTTTTTGTTACTGCATACAATACGATCTAGATGGTTGTTCGCCTCGTTTGGAGTTGGAAATTTGGTCGAAATGCTTGGCGAAAAGTAAACTATGTATCAATGGCGTGCGATGAGTTTTTACCCAAGGTAAACGAAAAAAAAGTAGGAAAAATTTAATGTTATATTTAACTAACGAGCTATCTGTCAACCGACATACCTATTACCTGAATATTGTCAAGTTTTGGTTTACAATTATCAATAATTTTCAATTCTTCCTCAGAATTGAATTGAGAAAAAGGTTTAGCAATAAAATCACGAATATTCGTATAGTCAAAACCATATGTCAAACAACTCGAGACTTGAAAGAAAAGAACAGCTATACCCGGATACGCGATATTCAGACTATTTCTGATTTACACCATTCGGTTTGGTTTCATCATGTAATGTGTGATACGCGTGTCTTTGTGGTGGTAAATTCTGTTAGAACAAGACGCGCGCTTAAAAAAATAGCTGTACGCGATATTCAGATCGCATCTGGTCGACAACATTCGGTTTGGT
>FIZR01009561.1:0-16309 GCA_900060175.1 Ferrisia virgata | reverse complement strand
GTGGAACAGCAACTTGTGCTGGCGAATACCTTGTTCCAACAACATAATCGCAGACTATACACATGGAAAGATCAAAGAAGAAAGCACTGACTTTTCTCACCGATGCTGAACTGCCCACCATGCAAATAGTGTCAGGGTAAGTAGTATCACATGACACTATTCTGGCATGAGACTTCGGACAGTAAAAATGGCACACTTCTGGCAATGCTTCAGCTAATCCGAGATCACTAAATATTTGCCAAACTCATGACAGTGACATTGAAACGACGCAATTGTAACACCAGGATGACCCCAAAATGACTTCATTATGATATGGCTATGGCATTACTGTGACATAATAGCACATTTCTGACATAATAATGACACACTTCTGATGAAGAAATAAGACCTTTTGTCGCAAAAATGGCATATTTCTGACATATTTCATTTTCCATTATACTGAATTACTATTAATATTGAAGTATTAATTATAATTATTTATTCATCTATATCAACTTACAACATTTTTCAATTTTTTTTACCAATAGTGGGATTTGAATCTGGGTCCTCTTGGGTGCCAATCGGCTTCTTTCACCAATTCAACTACTGTGGCAGTTAGCATAAGAACACCTAAAGGGCGTTGAGAATGATACGACATTTACTTGAGTAGGTATTGGAACATTGATGGTATACTATTGACATAATAATGAAATGCTTCTGACTTGATCAAGCCACTTATATGACTTGGTAGTGGTGTGCTTCTGACAACCGTGTAAAATTGATTTTCATAATGTTGTGACATCCAGTTGAGGTATGTTTTTGACTATGTTTTAGCAGTGCACCATTGCCATATGAATGACATCTGACATGCTTTTGACTTGATTATGACACTAATGTGACTTAGGAGTGGGACACTTCTGACAACATTATGACGCCATTCTGACACATTTACGATGTGATTTTGATACTACTTTGGCACATTTATGACGCAATTGTGACACATTTTCAGCAGTGTCAAAAATATGCCATAATTATGTCAGAAACGTACCAAATTAATGTCAAAAGCATGCCATAAATGTGTTGGAATAATGTTAGAATGGTGTCAGAATCATGCCAGAACTGTGTGAGAATGATGTCATAATGATAATGTGCCAACGAAAATGTCAAATTTTGTAACATATCTGTGCCATGATAGTGTCAACAAATATGTGTCAGAAGTTCGCCAGTAATGTCTCATTCAAGTGTCACCTAAAACTCAAAAATTTGCCAAAAGTATACCAATTTTATGCCATAGAATATTGATGGTGTTTCTCTGATTTAAAGTTGACACAATACTTGCAATGCCTATTAAAGTGGGCGGGCAATCATTATTCTGATGGGTTAAAATTTTTCAAAGTGGAACCTAATGTGTACTGACTTGAAAATGACGCGTCACATGACACCAAATTGACGAAATTTGCACGATGGGTGAAGAAAGTGGCTGCTGGGACAAATATCTTATCACCATGCGGAAAGACATCAAAACTGAGATTAGTTATGCATGTGAGTCAGTTATTAAGGAAAGAGAACGCGTGATAGACAAGAAGCAGCCATGAATAACAAAGGGCACCCTGCTGATTATAGAGCAACTTAGGCAAGCCAAATGTTGTGGCGACAATGAAGAATATAGTCTACTGAACAGATCAGTCCAGCAGTGTTGTAGAAACAGAGAAGCCCATCTTAACTAATCCTGCAATGAAATATAAGAATACGCAGACCGCAATACGACCAGTGCAGTGTACAAGAAAATATGTCAGATGGCTAGAGATATCAAACCGAGAACTGGCAAGATCAAGAAAGATGACGACACAGTTGTGTGGGATTTTAGAAGAATCCTAGGCAGCTGGAAGACATACTGTGAGTGGTTGTACCAAGACAGTGAACCACCAGAGGTAAACCAACTGGTTCCTACAGTGGAAATAACATGCAAAGATGAGCCAAACATCTTATTTGATGAAGTAAGGGAGGTGGTAAATGCAATGAATAAACTCAAAGCACCTACTGAATTGTGGCAGGTTCTTAGTGAAAATGGAATCAAAGCAGTACAGAAATTCTGCAGTGTGATATGGCAGAGTTGTAAATGGTCTACTGAATGGTATAAGTCGGTGCTGATTCCCTCGCATAAGAAAGTAGATGCAAGATTAGGCTCTAATTATCCAACAAACGCTCTAATTTTACACGGCAACAAATTCAAGTCCACCTTACGATTCAATTTATCTCCTTGCATTCAGACACGTGGTTATTTTTTTCGAATTGTTCCTTCAAATTTGAGCAGTTAGGTTTGGTTTTGGTAGCAGATCGAAGGAATGAGTCATACGCGATTTTATGATTCGAGTTGAAGTTCAGATAAAAGTGTGAATAAAAATTAAAATAAATTGCCAAGTTTTCATTCATTTTGCATCAGATATAAAATTTAATTAAAAAAAATTATTTTCATAGATGCTGGGGAATTTTGATATGGAATAATGCTAATTCATTTGATGTCAATTGAAATAGCCTCATATTCCATGAGTGATGAAGAGCATCATTCAGGTACGATTCAATCTAGAATACTTGAACTCTTGTACGTATAATTATTCGTAGGCCTACGTAAGAGTTACAAAATATTAAATAATCAATCAGACGATCTTTTCCAGAACAGATAGATATCTGCTTTGGAAAAAAAATCCAAAACATCAAATTACAAAAAATTACGTATATTAAATCTACCATAGTTTGTAAATTAGGCTGAAAAATTAAAAAAAAAAAATAGATTTTTAGGGTGTTCCATATACACCTTGATCACAATTTCGAAAAAAATAAAATAAATAAATATAATGAAAACTGTCACGTAAATCGATATAATTGGCGCCGCGATAAATTCTACGCACCTGGTAATGCTCAAATTAGAGCTGTACATATTCAAACATTCATTCGTTTGCTCGCTCACTCACTCTTCCGTCCACCTGTGGCCTGTAATCAGAACTCTAAACAAAAGAAAAAAATTTCAAGCGTATTTTTTCATCACTAAAAATATGCACGGTCATTTCTTAGTGTGGCCTTTGGTTCTACCGCGTTTCTTTTTCGTGGTAGTAATTTGCTTTTTACTGAGGAGCGTATTTCGAGGGGCTAAAATTGAACTTCCGACCGGATTAAGTTGTTTACGTTGAACCGATGATAAATGCTGCTGGACTAAATCGGCTAATTTTCCAGTCTGCGCCAGCATCGAAAGAAACGTGCATATGAATTCGTCGTAGCTATGAACCCTGCGACAGTCGTCGATTTTATATTGTTTGCGTTTCTCGTGTTCGTCGCGTAATTGAGCTGTTGACGAAAGAAATGAAAATTTAGTTACAATGATGACGATGCGTACAATTACAAAATTTACAACTGCGATAAAACAAGGTGTACCTTCGCATACGCTGATTTCGGCTTCTAAATTTTTAACCAACGCTAGTAAATCTTTCGGCGCAAATGTATGATGAGGAGGTTCGAGGACGGTTTTCTCACCGGAACTAGAATGGTCTTCGGTTTTCTTTTCGGTGGCCAAAGGACTCATACGAATTCCACCGGGTACACGAAGACTAGAAGGTTTTTCCCAGCCAGCAGGAAGAGCTCCGGCTTCGAGGCAAACTTTTCTTACAGCGGATTCCTTTGATTTAGACCCACTTTCACCAACATCGCCCATTGCCACTCTGATGACGACAAATTTATTGAAATCTTTTGTACATGGGCTATTTTGACCGGGCGAATTGAACGCCGAACCGACTTCCGAAGAGGTGTCTGTACTAGAAGAACTGGGAGCTGGTGACGTTTGAATTGTCAACGGAGTAGAATAATCTGGTTTCTTTTCGGACAATTCAATCTTCTTATCTGAATTATCTGGTCCGGTTACAACGACCGAGATTTTAGACGACTGATCCGATTCCGATGTAGATTCTTTGGGTTTATCCGAAGCTGGTTCTGATTTAATGATCGGCTTGGCCAATTTACCGGATGTTTTTAAAAGTTTATTAGCCGTATGGATGTCCGTTTCGGATGATTTAACCCGAAGTGGCGATAAAAGTGGACGTTTCGAACCACTGGGAGAAATTTGCGAGTCGTGTTCCGAGGTGGTGGGTGATAAAGAGCAGGTAGTGTTTAATTGTTGAAGTTGTTGGTGAGCTTCGAGTACGATTTGTCGATTTGTGCGTAGCATGTTGATTTTATGCGTTAAAGCTAGCCGTTTATCGGGCACTACAGCCATAAGATTGTAACGTATGTCGCTATTCGCTTCGTCAGCGGTCACTCCTAGTCGATCTTTGATCACTCGTTTGAATTTATCCGTCCAGTCTTCGTATTCTTTCCAAGGGCCGTGATCGATCGGATACGGTTTCAAGCCATCCAACTCGAACAAATGACCGTTTATGGGAACGTAACTAACGAAATGGTACGCATCGCCGACAAATCTGAATAATAAAATTAACGATGTTGTCGTTTAAAAATTAAAATAACATATTAAGAACATTCCGTCGTAAACTTACTTTCCGGTACTAATTCCGGTAGATTTGTCCATTCTGTGTCGTGCTTGGTGAGTAGCGTGCGAATTATGAGCTTTAGCCAATTCCGGAGTGTTACCAATAGCCCATCCTTTGTTTTCAGGGCCCATTCCAACAGTATGGGTTTTTAAACGATTCAAAGTCTCTCCGAGTTGAATTTTCGGACAATTTAATAACACCGATAGTAAAGCGTGAGTAGCGCAACTGTTTGGAACTTTTTGTTCGGCGAAAAATAAATTATTAACGACTTCTTCGTCTTTGACGAACGTGTTTCCTTTGTCGACCACTTTTCGACGAGACCGTCTGTCTTCGGTCCATCGAAATAGAAATATAAAACCGTAAACTGGGTTCTCGATAGGCTTCTGTAGATCGTAAATTTCTTCTACTTGAACACCCTTTACTCCGAAATCTTCTAAAAGCAAGGTGAATAAACCTGGATCGCTTTCTAATTCCAGCCATCCTTCGCTTAGTTGATTTATGTCAACTGGCATTATGGTCGAGGTTTAAATCCAATTGAATCTAAAATGAAGTGAAAATTTACTGATGCATTTTGACGGTTAGGTTTTGTTTAGATGTTAGCTGTGCAGTTAAGAGGAATACTATAAGTGAGATTGCAACATGATGTGAAACATCATAATGAACAAAATTTGAACTTACCATTCGAGTTGGGTGTTCAAGTCGGAGAAAATCTTCATCTGAAAAAAAGCAGAATTCACATACACGCAGAAAATAATATCCAGAATGCGAAATGAACTTTCTTTCTTATTTTTTCTGAAGTTTTTGTTTTATTTATCAATTAATTATCATCAAAAATTATCAAATACTACGATCATGTTTTTATAATGTTGCCACTTGAATAATTTTCAACGGAGCGAAGAAGTTTTTCTTAAATTTAGATTTAAAAATTTCATAGTGCAACAGCGTTTCATTTCGTGAGGAAAGGAATTAATAATCAAAGTATTTTGGGCAATTACTTTTTTATTTTGTTATTTATATGCCATTTTTTCGAAAATTTTCCGCAACAATATAACGGAGAATAATTTAACTTCATTTCAAAAAGTTAATTTTGTTGTTTGAAAGTTTACATTGGTAACACTTTTGATAGCATCGTAATATTATAATACCATATCAGAGCAGGAAAACAATTTTTTTTCATTATTTTCTTTTTGCTTTTTCAAAGCTTTGTTGAACCTCTGTATCAAGGTATGTATAATTGTTGGGGGGGGGGGGGGGGGACGGATCGAGTTATCAATTATCATTAGCCAACACGTGCATTTGTTTCATATACTTCTCTGTAAATTCTCTACGTTCATGTGTCCTGAACTTCGTTTAAATGTACTTAAATCAAGCAGTTAAGCCTTTCTCTAAGCAGCATTAGCATGAAACCTAGTTTCTTCATGTTTGAATCAGTTGGTCATTAGTATCGAATCTGAAAATATGGAGGTTTTTGCAGCAGGTGAGCTCGTCAGTGCAGATTTCAAAGTGATACCGGTTACTGAGAACATCTCTCTAGTCAGTACTGAAGTGAACACAGAGATCGGTACATCGGGGATATTTTCAATTAAAATCATCACTGGTATATTCGAAGTACTCGGATGGAAACTAACCTCAGCTTCGAGTCCTTATGAGATCCACTCGACCAAAGAATTCTCGCTGAAAATCTCGCCCGTTTCGAGTAAAAATAAAGGCAAAACGAGTATAAATCGAGCTTACTTAAATTCTTTGAATCTCAGTGAAACTGTAATTACCAGTATATTAGAAAACTTCGCATCTGCTCAGTATTTACTTCTCATCAGTGTGGAAGAACGATCGACGCAGTTCGGCAAGTATATGGAAAGCTACATGGAATTACCTTTGTATTCGAAAAGATTGCTGGAAAAAAGTGTCATCTCACACGACAGTAGCCATAATCTCCCCAAGTATAATACTATTCGAATTCATCAAGAATGGCTTCATTTCGGATCTGCGTTAATTAATGCAGGAAAAAAAGGTTTTCAATATTTCATCACTAATAACGTCGAATTGATTGAATAGTATTACATTGATGTTTAATTCCCCTTTTAGTGATCATTACGGGAGGCAGGAATACCGGTAAATCTACCTTGATGAAATATTTAATAAACAAGAGCTTGACAAACAATTCGCAAGTGTTAGTTTTGGATTTCGATCCTGGTCAAGCGGAATTCACGGTTATGGGATGTACAAGTGCTGTACTACTAACGAAACCTGCCCTTGGGCCCAATTTCAGCCATCTTGTTACCCCTATTAAGTAATCATTTTCATGGTGTGGTATGGGTAATACGTTGTCGTTATTCAATGATTACCTAAATAGTATAATTGTACGATAGGAATTTCTATTTGGGAACCGTATCGGTGGCTGATTGTTCGCAGCAGTACATGGACCACGTGAAGAAAATTATTGAATTTTGTTCGTCGATCTCAGCATATCATCGTATACCGTGGTTTATAAATACTATGGGATTTACAAAAGGTATGTGTATGTCGGATGCGTTCATTTCCATATAGAACGTAGTATTGATATAGTTACTTGCAGGTTTAGGAATAGTTTTGCTCAAAAATATAATCGTGCTGCTCAAGCCTACGGACGTAATACAAATAAACAGTAAAAAGAAACTCGACAATTTTCCAAACAATCTAACCGCAGATTATATCTCCGACAATGATACATTTATTCGACATTCTTTAAAGTACAAATTACACGTTATTCCTTCAGTATCGAGAAGTGCACAAGAAACAATTGCTTCTACCTCTTCGTAAGTATATACGATATTCGGATGAACTTATCTTGTTGGAATGATCATTTTATTTGTGAAATAAATCACTTCTGGTAGAGGTATCAGTGCGCCGAAGAAACGAGAAATGGTCGTATTATCGTATTTCTACCCAATGCTAAGTTCTGAGAAACCAATTTTTACCGATTGCATGCCTTACAAGTAATGGATCAAATTCGATTAGAATGTTAGCCTGTGCGATACCATCGTATCGAATATTTTACTCTTATTTTTTCTTGCGACTAGATTCTCGTTGAATAACATTCGAATCATGATTACCGCCAACGACACGCCGGTAGAATTGAATAAAATAGCTACAATGATTACTCTGAATGGCACAATGATCGGTTTATGTTACGAAGAAGATTCTAAATACGTAGAATTTAAAGGTTTCGGTGAGTAGAGTATTTCTTGAACTGGAGTTGAGTTGTGATTTTTTTTTAAGGTCGTTGATATTCAACAGGTATCGTTAGAGGTGTTAGTTTCGAAACCGAGGAGATATATATCAATTCTCCGCTCAATGAGGAGGAATTACGACAAATAAATGTTATTCATATGACATCGGTTATTCAGTTACCCACTTGTGTGTATAAAATTCGAAACGGTAATGTTCAAGGAGAAATACCGTACATGGCGCAGATTTATCCTTCGCATTTGAATCAGTTGATAAAAAAGAGTACTAGTAGGATACGACCGTATGATAGAAAATCTACTAGTTAATGAATCTAAAGGCTGTGATTTTTTATTATGTGTTCCTTTAAGAAAAATATGAGAGCTTGAATCGAGAATTGTTTTGTATAAATAAACTGTTTCGTTATATTCGCAGGTGTTATCTTATCTAAGTGTAATTATTTTCACTGTAATTGAGTTTATAATTGAGATTAATTTCATCGTTAGCTTTACTATTGCTGTCAGCTGATAGTTACGGTTTGGCTTTGGAACAGAAATAATTTTCAGTGAAGGAACTATGAAACTAATACACTATGATGAAAAATTATTGTATTTAAATTAATCCGCTCTGTAGGGTCCAGGTTTTATGATAATTCTCACAATTTGCGGTAAAATTCCCTCGTATTATGATAGTGATTTGTAAACAATGTTTCCGTCGACGATGAAACGATTATTTTCATCATTATTTCATTTGCGAAAACTTCTTCACTCTATTCATAAATGTTGAAAACTCATATTGAAAGATTTATAGTGAAAACACGTTGAAGGTTAATCGATGTGGTGGGGTGGTAATGGTCATGATCACCAATATTTTCGCGAATGGGTTATTTTTTTCGATTTGATGTGTTATGCATTCGTCCTAGCGAGAGCTTCATGGATGTTTCTTCTATACAACTTTGTCACGATATAATACACCTTTCTCTTTGCACTATTCTTTCTTATCGTTTTATCGTGGAAATTTGTTGATGACGTGGAATTTATCTAATCGAAACTAAACACAATGTAGACAGAGCAACAATGGGTATTTTCTTACCTACGTAGTCTTCATTTTCGCTTATTTCTTATCAACAGGTGATTATTCTCGTGTTTGAATGTGTTCATGTCTGTCGTGGAAGTCAATTTGTTCATATGATTTATAAAAATTTTAATCGATGCGCTAAAATGAAAAGAAACATATCCAAAATATTAATCGCGAATCGTGGTGAAATAGCTGTTCGAATTATACGATCAGCTAGAAAATTAGGTATAAAAACCGTATCAGTTTACAGTGAAGTGGATCGTAAAGCTCGTAACGTCTTAGAGGTAATTATTTTCCCATATTCGTATAATGTGTATTTCGCTACTTTATACATTTTAGATTATCTTGTTGTTTTTAGTTCTGGGTGTAATTTAATTACTAAATATCACTTACGTATTTGTATTATTGTTTGTACAGTCGGACGAAGCATATTATATTGGTGCAGCTTCGAGTCATGAATCTTACCTAAATCAGAATCGTATCGTTACTGTAGCTAAGAAAACTAATTGCGATGCTATTCATCCTGGTTATGGATTTTTGTCTGAAAATGCAAAGATTGCCGAATTCTGCGAACATAATGATTTAATTTTTATCGGACCTCCGGCCAGTGCTATCAGAGATATGGGTATTAAAAGGTAATATCGTATTTGATAAGTATAACGAATTCGGTTCGCATTGAATTTCTCATGTACCTACGTACCTATGATTAATATGCACAGTACTTCGAAAAAAATCATGTCCGAAGCTGGAGTACCGGTAATTCCCGGATATCACGGTGATGATCAAAACGATTCACAACTACGATTAGAAGCTGGTAAGATTGGATTCCCGGTTATGATCAAGGCAATTTTAGGTGGCGGTGGAAAAGTAATTAGTCAACTCTCTGCGAGATAAGACGTAGATATTGAATAGGTTACGTTATTAATTTGATATCTGATGCAAATTCATCCTGCAGGGTATGAGGATAAGTTTACAAGAAGACGATTTCATATCGCAGCTAGAATCCGCTCGTAGAGAATCGTTGAGTTCGTTCGGAGACGAGAATGTTCTGCTGGAGAAATACATCGTTGCTCCGAGACACGTAGAAGTACAAGTATTCGCTGATCATCATGGTAATTGCGTTCATCTGAATGAAAGAGACTGCAGTATCCAACGACGTCATCAGAAAGTCATCGAAGAAGCACCAGCGGTTAGTGGACGTATTTCGTTTGCATTTCAGTTGCTATTATGCGAGCTCACACAATGTAGACGAGTGTGTCGTGATGTAAAAATTCTATCTATCGATGTAGCCTAGAATTGATGCGGTACTCAGGCAAAACATTGGTTCAGCTGCGGTTCGTGCTGCTAAAGCGGTTAATTATGTCGGCGCTGGAACCGTCGAGTTCATTTACGACGAGTCATCTAGTAATTTTTATTTCATGGAGATGAACACCAGACTTCAAGTTGAACATCCCATTACCGAGATGATCACCGGTACTGATCTAGTTGAATGGCAAATTCGAGTAAGTTGATTTATTATTATACTTGAATTTTAATTGAAATAGAAGCGTTATTTACTCTGCTAAAGACCATCTTTGTAATGTATTATCATAGGATGTAAATTTTTAATTTAATTTTTTGGAAGGTCATTGCGAAAATATATATGTTACCCATATTTTTTAAAAACCCTACATGATTAGTGATTATTTTATTTGTAGCTATTTGAATGCTACTCGTGGATGCATATCGATTACAGATGACTTACTATTACTCATTTTGTTTAAAATTATTTCTTTTTATATTTAGGTAGCGAATGGCGAAGAGCTGCCTCTAAAACAGGAACAAATACCTTTGAACGGGCATTCGGTCGAAGCTAGAATTTACGCCGAAGATACGTACAGCGGCTTTTTACCCAGCGCTGGCTATCTTTCTTACCTTGATCTGCCTCAACCATCAAATGACGTTCGGGTTGAAACCGGTTAGATATAAAAGTTCTTTGCTTTAATTCTTTCTCTCATTCTTGGTAAAAACTGTATATTAATGCGATCCTATTGCTTGTACCATGTCGTTAGGTATACGCGAAAATGACGAAGTATCTGTACATTACGATCCAATGATTGCCAAATTAGTCGTCTGGGCAGAGACGCGACGAGAAGCATTCGCTAAAATGCATTCCAAATTATTAGAGTGCAATGTAAGTTGAACGTAAGTTTTTATTGATCGTAAATTTTATGTGTAGATCTAGTTCTTTAATGTACGCTAATCGATATTCGAGCATTAAAAAATAAATTAGTAAACATTCGGTTGGAATAATTTGTGTGTGTAATTGAATTTTGGAACTTAGTTAATGATTGATTTACCACCTTGTGTTGCCTTTAATTGCAGATTGTCGGATTGAACACTAATGTAGAATTTTTAACGAAATTATGCTCCAATCGTAATTTACTGGACGGTAATATCGATACAGACTTCATTGAAAAAAATAAACAAGACCTTCTACAAAGACTGGAACCTAAACCGATAGAAATTGTTCAGGTAATTAATATTTTATTTATAGGCCGAAAATGTATTTATACATTTTGAGTAAAATATTAGCTTTTAATACGGTTCGAATCGCAAAGCAAAAAATTATATTTTCCTTTTAGTAAGGGCTCTTTAGGTTCGAATCCGATCTAAATTCATGGAAAGTAAAAATTTCGTATATAGATACTTTGGAGTATGTATTTCAATATATCCGAACTTCTCTGAAATCCATGCATATTTTTCACTCCTTTTGGAAGGCAAGGAGGTGCAAAGTTTGGTTTTTCAGTAATTACTTTCCAAATAATGCATTTAAGGAAAAAATGTCGAAACAGAAGTTATAGAACATCGAAAGACGAACATTTTTATTAATTTGGCTTTTTCCCTCCAGAGGTCGTTAGGAGGAGTTGAGACATCTACGAAAAAATAATTTTTGATAATCTCCAAATGACTCAAATAATCCTCAAAAATCTGCTTAATTCACTTTTAGGAGCATATTTGTTGCGTAGTACTTTCTGCTGTGGTGAAAAATGAGAAAAATATAAGACCATCGCCAAAAAGTTGCAACTTTCTGAAGGAGGAAGTCTATTATGCGAAGAAATTCGAAAAATCGTTTCAGACAAACATTGTAGAGCGTTAAAAGACAAGCAGTTTGGTTTTTTAAATTTTTTCCTATGTGCCCATGGGACGGAGCTAAGGTGTAAAGAAAAAAAAGCTTCGTTGCTTTTTCAGCCTATTTTTTCGTGAAATATCTCGAATGAGAAATCAAGGGTAATTGCGAGGGTTGGGGAATAGGTGCAATTAGGTTGAAAAATCAAAACCTGTAAAATGCACATCTATGGCCTATACTAAATCTACCTAGATACCAAATTTCAACTCCTTAGTTCAATTTGTAGGGGAGTTATGTGAGGAACGAATTCAAAAAAAAAGGGTCAAAAAATTATATTTTCGGAACTGTGAGCGGGTGCAATGGGGATGAAAAGTCGAGAGTTCCAATAAGATTTAAGGATGGACTCGAAAATTAACGTCGTGGATCAACTCTTTATTTGTTGTGTTACAGAGCAACATATAATATCGTATTTATGAATTTAATAACATACCAGCCTACTTGTTCGTTCGTATTAGTTAAATATATTTACTTGGCATTTACTGCATTTATCATCTACTTCCAACTTCCATTCTAATAGAGACCCTTACTAAATGTACATACCAAATTTAAACTTCCTGGCTCAATTTGAAAGGGAGTTTTGTGAGAAACAACGTCAAAATATAAAAAATATGAGCAAGTGCAATGAGTCTGAAAAGTTTAAACCCCAAGAAGCTCATCTATAGCCTCTACTAAGTCAACATACAGAATTTCAACTACCTAGCTCAGTGTGGAAGGGAGATAGGTAAGGAAAGGCCTTTTTTCAAAGTCATAAAGCGAGAAACCCCTATAACCCGACTCCTAATTGACCTAAAAGGCTGCTTTTTGGATATGTTATACAACGTTTGACTGCCTATCGATTGGCTCAGAAAGGAAAAATTTTTGCAATTTTTACGTCTCTGCAACTCCTCTCCCAAATTTGGATACAATTAAATTCTGACCCCAGGTCATCTCCTCTCCAGAATATCAAATCCGCCGTCAATTGAAGCCTATTTCTCAAATTTGATCGATTTTAGTCGGTATTGAGCTTAGCAAATGATTTTCAGTTTCGGGGCGAAAAAAAATAAGTAAATGAATAAAAATAAATATCTGATACGACCAAAAATGGTAGTAATGGTCTTCTCGGACCCCAAAATGGATTTTGTGAATATTTCCCCCCTCATCAGCCGTAGGTTGATAGACCATAATAGCCTGGTTTTCATTGACGATATGATACAGAAAATCAGTGTACAAAGTGACACTTGAAAAGTCCTCTTGTAATCAATAATTTATGCTTATGCGAGTCAGTTATAGAATTCAGTGAGCGAAAACTCGAATGAACCTGATACATGGGTTTTTGTGGTTGGAGAATTCGATTTTGACTTCCAAAATTTGCCTGGACCACGGTGGTAGTTGGCGATAAAGAAATACTACATTGTTATTCTACTCGGTTGGTCTACTTTTTTCCCCTTCGAGTTACGTATGGTTAGTTAATGTAACTTGTGAACTGAATCTGAGAAGTGATGCTTGTTGATGGGCGGGAGGTTTTGTGTTTGAATTGAATTACCACGTTGAACCAGTTATAAAATGTATAGCTGTTGAAATGTATACCTGTGCCACGTGCTTCGTAATGGTAAATGAATTTGTGGTAGTCTTTCTGTTTCGTTAAGAATAAATTTTTATTTCGATTCAGGCTGCAATAGGATTGATATTACACGAAAATGAATCAAGTTTGGCGAAAGCAGCTCTATCCGGGGATGTACACGATCCATTTTTAACTTTACGTGGATTTAGGGTCAATCATCTGTATGCACGAGATTTAAAACTCACCGATACCGCTGGTAAAGGTAAGAAAAGAATCAATTGGTTGTAAAATTAATCGTAATCAATGTTGAATTATTTCGAATTATTGATTTTTTTTTTTAGAATATGATGTGAAGATAACGTATAATAAGTCGAATTCTTACACCGTTCAAATTAACGACTCCGATGATAAATATCACATTGAAGGAGTTCTTCAAAAAAATCCCAATAATAGAACCTCGTTAATGTGTCATTTCTCGGATAAGCTCGCAAAATGTAAAATACACTTCGAGGATGATTTTATTACTATTTTTACCGAAGTAAGTGTTGTTATTGCCTTGATGAATATTTGTAAAATCGTACTGTGGTTGATAGTGCGAATTATGTTATATTATTTTTTCTTATTTTACAGAATGGTACATTCAGCTTTGAAATACAACGCCCAAAATTAACAGAAAAAACTACAAATTCGAATTTAAACGACGCTGTGTCACCGATGCCCGGTATCGTTAATAAAGTCTTAGTTGAAGTTGGTGATAAAATATCTGCGGGAGATGCAGTTATGATTGTTATTGCTATGAAGATGGAGGTAAGTGATTTTTGGAGATTTTTTTTTTTTTAGTACTGAATTTAAATTAGGTAATTGGTACATTGTACGACAGATCGTTATTCGATTTTTTAATTTTTTTTATTCAGCTCGTTATTAAAGCCTCGAAAGATGGCATCGTCAAAGAAATATTATACGATGTTGGAGGGAAAGTCCCAAAAGGCGTACCTGTGATAAAATATTAACTTTTAAGTAGCCTACATTATTTTATACGTATGTTACGTTGTTACCCAGAGTTAATAGTGTGATTTAGTTTCTAAGAATAATTCTACCGTTCATTTAACTCTCTAAATTTTGAACTTTCGAGTGAATTAATTTTTTATTTTTTATATGGGATAATTATACGGGTAAAATTTATATGTGGATACTCGTTATTTTTTTTTTAAACTGATATCAAAATCTTTCAAGACCTCCTCCCAACCAATCAAATACCCAAATCGGCTATAATCAAGTCAATCGGCGGGATTTCTGCGATCACACCGTTGGCGATCCTTCTGCACAGGTGCTGTAGTTTGATCTGAATAGCATTGCTGTTGGCTACCTGTTTGTAGAATAAGCTGGAGCAGTATTGCAGGGTGGCGATGACAGTGCCATAATACATGGTCTTGAGTAGTGGGGACATACTGCTCTGATGTGTTGATGGCGTAATTGAGGTGTTCCTCCAAAGACTACTGTAGCCTTTTGTACCTCTTCATCAGAATATAACTCGTTGGTTAACTGTCTATCGTATGCGTTATATGTACATTTATTCTTTGTCATACATATTAAGACTTTTGGTGGTATAGTACAATGCAAAGTGAGATAGAGAGCAAACCATTCATTGCCCTCGCAGAACATAACATTAATGATTGAGCTGCATGGTACCAGTGTACCATATGTAGCGATTACCCGAGTTGTAGGTTTCATGAATCTAGTGTTGTTCTTGTAGACAATCGGTACCTCTTTGTAACATGTTTCTGACGGGGGCAGATTAACAACAACCGAGATTGCGGAGATCATTTTGAATCATCCTTTTTTAAAATGATATTTCCTTAGGAGGTAAACATCCAAAATTTGTCGATTGTATATTATCATCTTATGTATGTATACTTAGAGTCCCCTAAAATATTAATCTTAATGATTCAGAAGAAATATATTCAATAAAAATGGTACTGTCTTCTGAAAAAGTTTGGCATTTTTCTTGAAACTGGGTGCCCTGTAAAATTTAGACTTTGGTGAAAATTCTCAAAGATAAATATTTTTATTTATTGAAAACTAATTATATTGATTAATTAAAAATATACAATTTTCGTACCACCTGTATTACCAATGTAAGTGAAACATGTATTTTCATTGCATTTTTAGTCATATAAGATTGTGGAAGTATCAGTGCTTTATTAAACTACTGAAGACGTTATTTTTTTTTAATTTTAGTCTGACTTTCTATGTTATATTGTTAATGAAAACCAGGCTATTACAGTTTATCGATCAACGGCAGTTGAAGGGATGGGAAGTACAACAAAATCCGTTTTGGGGTCCTGGAGGGTCATTTAGACAATTTTTGGCTACATCAGATATTTAACTTTTTTTCCAAACATTAATATTATTTACTTTCCTCAATACTGACCAAAATCGCTCTAATTCGGTTAATTGGCTCCGCTTGGCGGAGGCTTAGATGTATATGAATGGTGATGACCTTTATATGCTGGACTGTTATAAACTCGGGGTCACATGTACTACATTTTATTAAAGTTTTGTCTGTGAACAGGGAACGGTGGGTGTACGCTGTATGACCAATTCTGATTCGAGCTAGGATCACTTCCTCCTTCCTACTTTCTCTGTAGACTGTTGATTTTTGATTTGAGATCATTCGATAGCTTTGTAGTTTAGTTTTAATATCCTCTATGTTTGATGAGTTGATGTTTAGTGTTGCCTGGGTATAGAGTAACCGTTCCCTGTTCACAGACAAAACTTTAATAAAATGTAGTACATGTGACCCCG
>FIZR01009554.1:0-19564 GCA_900060175.1 Ferrisia virgata | reverse complement strand
CAAAAAATGAAATTATGCTAAATCTAGCATCCGGGATGCTAAGATGGCAACACTGCCTTGACTCCTGACTCTATTTGACTCTGGACTCCACAGTCATATAACTTCACTGGGATAAATTTTGATACCCCAACTCCGGAGTCAGCCTAAAATTCATCGACTCGGACTCTGTCCGAAATTCATTCACTCTAACTCCGGCTTGTTTCCGGAGTCAGGTCGGAGTTGAAGTCATTTTGGAATCATTTTGACTCCGACTTCGGAGTCACTCTCGGCCCTGATACTCAATGTCAGTTGAAGTAGGCAGTTGATGGGTACGCTTGCATAAAAATTTCAAATTCAAAGACCAGAGGAGTCAGCAAAAAACTGACTCCATACTAACTTTAACTCCAAGAATTTGACTCCGGATTCAACTGAAGGACAGTGCCATGACTCCGGAGTCATTCTCAAACCTTGACTCTTGACTCCATTCTGACTCTGGAGTCAGAATTTTACAGACTTGAATTTTAGTCTCCAACTCCGCAGCCGTGATTTTACTGACCGTTGATTATGATACCTGAACTCTGGAGTTGACGAAGGATTCACTTTGCATGACTACAAAATTTCACTACTGATTCCAGAGTAATTTTCAAACCTTGACTCTTGACTCCGTCTAACCCTGGAGTCATAATTCTACTGACCTGAATTTTCATACCCCAACTTGAGAGTCAGTCTGAAATTCATCAGCTTTGAAGTCAGGCCGGAATTGGAGTCATTTTGAAATCATTCTGACTTCGACTCTGGAGTCATTCCGGGTCTCTGGTTTTTAGCTGTTGCCATTGGTCAGACTCAGAATTACAGAAGTTTTAGTTCTGATTTTAACCAATAGGATCTACAGTTAAAAGTATCTCTAGAACCACATGTTGTGGCGAGACGTGAAGAACAACAAAGATACACTCGTCCCTTATGTTTCAGCATACCGCATTATTCTGTTTTGCGCTTGTGCAGTAGAGTTCCAGTGTTGCCTGTTTTGCTTAATTTCGAGACATTATTTTTCACAGAATTAGCAGTCAATTAGATGTAAGGTCTAGGCCTTAATGTACTGTTTCTCATGATAGTTTTGAGCTGAAAAAACTTTCGGTCGAGTTTGGTAGACTCTAATTTCAAAAATTGTCCGAGGAAAGCAGCGATACAAGTGAGCGACTTCATTTCTTGGATGTATTCAGGATCAACAAATTTCACAAAACTTAATCGTCAAATTCAATTCTGGTTAAATGGGAACCTGGAGTTAATTTGATGGGTCAATTCTAGTAAAAAGATGGGACAGTTGTCTCTAAAAGCGTTCAACTCTGCTTCTTCATAACGATGTAGCAGTAGATCTTGCTCTACAAATGGTTCCAGGTAGAGATCCTTCTCAAATATGAACTGATCTTGTTTTCCAATTTTTATTAATGTGATATCGGTGTTATCAACATACTCAGCTTTTACAATATACATTTTCAAAATAGTACGTAGCAACGTTATCATTTCAAGGTTTGGAGACTTGCTCCAGAAAGATTTGTTGTGGGAACAAATGATTGGAAGAACATGATTCAAAAATTTTAGGCACATAGTAAATAAAGGATGCTGTAGTCAACCATCAACTTTTGCAGACTTAACAATCTGTGACGTTTAATATCAAACTGCTGCTGTAATTATTCAAATCTTACTTTTCTACAGTAACTGTTCTTGAAATAATTTTCCATTTGCTTTGCTAGTTCCTCAACAGTATGTGGCAAATGTTCCGTCACATAACTAGCATAAAGTGCCAATGAGTGGCAGACACATTTCTTTTCAACAAATAAGATTGACACAGAATGTCTAACTTCCATCATAACGTTGTCATTTTCACTTTTGAACTTACCAACATTGTCTAATGGTATTTCATTAAAGAATTGCATAATTATGTTGAAAATATCAGTATGAGTACCACTCTGACCCATTTTTAACAACGTTAAGAATAAATCGTGTGGTAGAAATTCTGGGCAGAGTCTGACAACTATAACGAGGTGTTTCAAGGAAGAAAGTCTTGATTGTTCGTTTCCATAAACCCAATTATATCTTGTAACGTTCAATTTCCGATTACATTCTGCACGGTTGCAGATGTTTTGGTTCTCTTAGAATGAATTTTTTTAAATATAGGTAATCAAAGATCCATTAAACTGAGGCAGAGGTTCAGTGAAGTAATCCGTAATGGCAAATGAAATATCTTGTTCAATGAAGAAAAGACCTGAGTAAGCAGCAATGCAGAAATTCTCAATTTATAAATAGCAAGAGCTAAAAAACAATAAGTCCCTCCTGTTGTTTGTAGATTGGGTTATTAGGTACTGATTTGCAACGCACAAGGACAATTTGAAATTGACTTTCATTACAAAATAAATAGCAAACAAACTGTCCTTTCATTTACTACGACTTCTTGTATGGAACTATAAAAATGGACCCTTCAGAAGTGATACATTGCCATCCAATAGTCCTGAAAACCAAACCCCAGCTAATCGCAAATTTCTTAATCCAAACCAGATCATCTTATGGCTTTTAAGATGTTCTAGTTTGCCTCAGGACAAACTAGAATGTCCTAACAGCCCTAAGGATAACTAATTTTTGCCAACAGAATTAGTCTAAACTAGTTTAGCCTGCGGATAATTTAGGAAATACTAGATACTAGTGAATCCAATGAAGAATAGAACAAACTGGTTTTGCCTAACAAAGGTATTATTAAAAAAAAAAAAAAAAAACAGTATTTCCTAAATTTCATTACTAAGTTAAACCAGTTTGTCCTATTCGCCACCGGATATATTAGTTTTTCCTAAAATATGTGCAGACCAAACCAGTTTGGAGTAATTTTGTTAGCAAAAACTAGTTATTCCTAAAATATTCTCCGGCATAACTGGAACAGCTTACGGTTGTGAGGATGTTCTTGTTCAGCTTCAAAACTGGCATGTTCTAGGACAAACTAGAACATCTTACTACAATCCTTAGGATGTTCTAGTTTTGCTTAGATGAAACTAGTTTGTTACAGGACATATTGGAACATCCTAAAAGCTATAGAATGATCTAGTTTGGTCTAGGAAATTCGCGTTTATCCAGAATTTGGGTTTGACAAATAACATATGTATCATGAAAATCAGTTTGCAGAGGGAACGCATTGCGATGTTTTTTTTCCAAACGTCATTTCAAAACTGTAAGATAGATACTTTTATATAAAGTTGTGGGTCTAGACTAATTGATACTTAATATGAACGTTGATTCGAAGCTGATGACAGAATCTCGGTACCACATTTATATTGTCTTATTATTGCATTGCGAATAAATAGAAAGCTTTTAAAGTTGATTCGTTCCGTGTACCTAAAGCAACTTGAGCACGGTAAACGTTGAAAGCTCCTTTAAAGGATAATGAACCACACACTCGAAGATAGGTGCCATTCAATATACTTGTACGATAAGCTAAAGTCGAATGAATGGCCAAGCCAACGATTGAAATATCCGTTTAGAGATTTCTACTTTGTATACATATATAGATATTCAGTTTATCTGCTCGTATACATAACTAAATAATGTTGGTTTAATTGCTCCAGGTATAAACAGATAAACTCCTACTTCATGGTAGCAATCTAGTTGAAAATTTCAATTAAATAAGATAAGGATAACTGGGCACAAAAAAATGGATTAACGAATCGAAAAATCTACTTAATTCCCATGTTTGATAACTTTTTTTTTTCACTTCATTAACACGTATAACATTTTATATTATATTTACATCTTTGAATGAAAGTCTTTCTCCCTTTCAACGAAGGAAAAAAAAGAAGAAAAAATAACGAACAGCTTGCCTACAGAATAAGTTAATCTAATTAAACACAAGATGAAAATTTATTTGTATTGAAAAAAATAAAAATGAATAAAAAAAATATAATAATATCAGCCATGATAACGGATGAGAAAACCACCACGATGTTACAACTCGATTTGAACATTGAATTACTAATGAGCTCTTGAGAAACAAACGGCTAAAGTGTGCGAGTTTTCTTTTGCTTTTTTCTTCCTCTTTTTGCGCGAATAAAAAAAGATTTACGTAATAATTTCACAGCGAAATCTGCTGAATATAAAATTTCAACTATACCCAAGTTTATTTTTCGTTTTTTTTTTTTTTTCTTATAATATATACCTACGGATACTGAACAACTTACAAGTGTTTGTCGACAAATTGTTGGAATTTTTTCGAGTAGATTTTTATCCATAAACCATTCAGCTCGATTATGGCCCATAGATGTAGCTAGGTATTTTTGAAATGGAATTTTCATGCTTTACGCGTGTATTTTTGTTTCATTTATAGTGTATTCCATACTCAAACTCGAGTAAAAGAATGCACGAAGAAGAGAAAAGAAAAGAATCGCCATGTGTTGCTTTTCCAGCCAGTTACGTGAATTGTCCCATTTACCAAATAAAAAAATAACACTTCTTCGATACTTTTTATTAATCAACAATAAGATTGGAGATTGATTTGATAGTTAGTTTTGGAGAAGAGGAGGAATATAGAAGTTAACTTTTAGACAGGAGTAAGAAATATCCAAAATTTTGCGTTTTATAAAAAATTTGCCTGGGTTATGTAAAATTCAGTTTGACTGGAGGAGGTTGGTTAAAGTTTGACTTATACCTACCGGGTCCACTTATTGTTTGTCAGAAATAAAACTATCGCTTTGCACTGCACATATCATTTCACGCACGTTATTAGCATTACATCAAACTCATGCGAAATCCCATTTCTTGTTTACCTCTGCAGTGTTGGTATGTGTAGTACAAAACTACCTTTGTCGCACCAACCCCTGCTTCTTTATGCTTGGCGAAAATTTCTCCATATGCTTTTAGTACCAGTATGTATCCATTGGTGTAAGATCGATGATCTCGACCAATCACAATGCAGAAATTTCTTAGCGTGCCTCTGTGGGATTTAGTGAACAGCGCTCCTAACGGATAAGTTGTGAACAACTCTGTAGCAGTATTTTTTGGATTCTTCTATAGACACTGAAACACCAAGATAGAAATCTCCTGTTCCAGGGGTAAAGTGATTATGGTTTAGAGTGGCGCTAGTTTTTCACCCATAGAGAAGCTCTTCTTTAATTCTGGTTCATTGATCATTGGTCAGAAGTTATTCTTTCTCTAAATAGAAATCTTTAAGAATCTACATTATTTCTACATCTGAGATCTTGACCAATCAGAATTAGGAACAGGTTGAACAGGAATTAGAGAATATTGCTTGTAATGTAGAAGTCATGGTTAACTCAAGACAAAAAATTTCTGTAATCCCTTTACAACTGTATCCACTAATTTCCATCTTGGTGTTTCAGTATCAATAGATTCTCCCACCACTGTAGACCGCAAATCGGCATCTTGAGATTCTACAATCTATGCTGCGCTGATCCTACGAGCTAAAAATTATGCAAACTTAAGAAAAGATACGTATCAATGCATATAGGTAGGATGTGTTGCATAATCAGTGGTCAACAGAACGTTTTCAGTTTATATGTTTTCACATGGTAGCAGAGCGTGGTTATGGTTTCACAACCGATTCAATATTTTTCATTACAATCATTGAAAATTAATCAATGGTTTTTTTTTTTTTAAGAGAAAAGTATTTTAAAGATTTTGACTAATGAATTTCCTCATAAAATATCTGGATTTACTAATGTTGAATTTGAATCACTTTATTTCTGCGAACTTTAACTAAAAAGCTGTTATACAGTGAAATAGTTTATCGTAAGGTCGATTCGTCAAATGCAAAAAATATCAAACAGAGACCAACATAGCTTATTCGATGAACGAAAATAAATTTAAATACCAAAAAAATCATTTGAGAAAAATATTACGCTATGTTGGAAATCGTTGAAAAAGTGAAAATACCAATTATAAATATTTACCTACTGAAAATTACCATCTCTTTTACTTTAGGTATTGGTTTTTTTTTTTTTATTATTATTCATTCTAATATTTATTTTTTTCAAAAGGGAATAAAAAAAGAAACTTTTTCTAAAGCTATACATCACTGAACTGATGATACCTGAGGACAACGTAACGCGTTGCGCTAAAACATTCGTTCTGCAGAAACATTAAAAAGTAGCTACAAACCATCCGCAGTGTGCGATATATTTTTGCCTTACAAAATACGATTTCCGGTACCGGTGTTTCGTATGGAAAAAAAATATATATTCCATAGACCGAGAAAAAAATAATACAGTTGGAATGTACATACTTTCGGGTTAATATTTAACGTGTTGTAATCTGGCCAGCTCGCGACGCGACGTGCGGTTTACCATCCAACGTTAATAAATTTTATGGATTGCGGTATTATTTTTTAATGAAAATTTATTATATAATTAATTAGTAAAGACCGGAGAATATTTACTCTGGTTGTATATACATGTAATACTGTAGGCGCCTACCTACCAAACTCCATTCTTGCGACCATCATTTTCCATAATAATTATAACTTTTTTTCCGACTCTTCGCTCATCTCGGGGATAGCTTATTATCCACAATTATTCACCAGAAATATTCGCGAATATCAATTTATTCATATTTTACTTTATCATACAAATCTGTTTTTAAGCTGGCAACATTGTGATGGTATTTTTCGTTTAATCGAGTCCGGCCGAGTTAAATTAGTTTAATCTCACGTACACTTTTCGTAGGTTTAACTTAATTCAACCAGCGTAGCGATGCTGTAGGACTCGTTGGGTTCAGCTAAAAAATTTATATTGAGGTATTTTAATGAGTACTTTTTTTTTAAAATTAGGTTGAACTTTGAGCACCCAATCGTACCCAGTATCTGTTCTATACTCATCTGAAATTTCAACTTACGATAATGTAAACCAAATATACTTTATGCTTTGCTCGTACATTCCTCCCCTCCTCCCTCTCATACTCTTAGTGCTCGTGCGATAAATCACATCTAACTCTTTAGGTTTAGTTAAATATGCCTGCCTTATTTCTTGTATCTAACACAACGATCGACCTTAATCCTGATGACGACGGTTGTATTACTATTACGTAAATTAAGCAGGTATTTTCTACTTTTCTTTGTACTTATAAAGCAAGCCCCTCTGGGAAATACCATAGTAATGTTATTAATAAAGGCTCAAGTGGATAATAATGATAATACGCTGTTCATTAGTTCATGCGATGATGATCGTCCGACCGATTAATATCATAAGCGAATACTTAACTTGTACCTATTTGTTATGAATCATATCGTATTTCCAAAAGCAAAGAGACCTCTCTACGTTCTCTTCGATGGTAATAATCACAACAAGTAGATTAAAAAAAGTTTCGAATGCAGTCGACCAAATTACATCTACCACTTCCTTACTGTACAAAAAGTTGGACCAAATTTTGATTTTTTTTTTTAGAAAATTTGCTATGATTGCGAAATGATCTAAAAACAATGTGGTAAAAATTTCTTAGTTTCTTTACCTCGAGTCTGAGTTGATATTGACACATGCCGCAAGGCACTCAAAGTTGAGGATGTAACTCCCGAGCTCGTAACACCATTTCCCACGGGCGACACGTGGTAACGAGATACTCTTGTACGGGCTCTATTATTTATCATGTTTTCTGCAACAAAATCTCTTCTTCCCCTAATTATTTGTTGGAAAACATTTTTTCAACAAAAATCATGAATTAATGGGGTGAACTTTGATTGTTTTGCTGCACTGGTGAATATAAACTCGGAAGGTGAAATTTTGAGGATCATTTTCCAGCATATAGTGGCACATTTTAATTAAAAAATTTATTTATGTTTTAGAGAAATGTCACTGTTTGGGCTTTATCACGATTATGATTTTTTGAAAAAATATGAGGGTAATTTTTTTTAGAAGCACCGTCCTGAAATGCACTGTATTATAGTACGTTAATTTTAGGCAACCAAGCGCACAATATTCCAATTTTGACCACTACCCCCCCCCCCCCCCCCCCCCCCCCCCCCCCTGACCACTTCCCCCCCCCCCCTCTTCATCGCCACTCCATACACTTTTTTCAGGAATGCATAAAACACAGTTTTTTGCGTTCTTTCCTTAATTTTTTTACATTGTTGAAAATTTATTTTTTGGCGAATTCTTAGTGAAGGATGCTGAATACAGCTACCGTTGTCCATGTAAGGTTGGTTCTGACCGTGTTCGCTTTAGCAAAGGTTTTCTATGAGCAATCAAGCATAGAATTAAAAAATGCAAAACTCTTCAATCAAAAATCATTTGCTCAGCTCGATACTGACTAAAATCGAACAAATTTGGGGAAAAGGCTTAAATTGGCAGAAAAATTGATATTTTGGAGTTGGGTTAACTTTGAATCAAAGTTCAATGATGCCCAAATCTGGAGGAGAAGATGTTGAGGGGCCAAAATCGAAAAAAATGTTTCTTTTGAGTATATCGTTAGACAATTCAAAGTTGTAAAAAATCAACCTTTCAGGTCAATGGGGGAGGGAGGTTTTGGGGGCCTTGCCTGTTTAACGTTGAAAAAGAGCTGTTTCTTCCTTATTTCCTCTTCAAATTGAGCTGGAAATTTGAATTTTGATATCTAGACTCGGTAAGGGCCATAGATGTGCCTTTTGGAGGTTTTTACTTTTTAAACTCATTGCACCCCCCCCCCCCCCCCCCTTTTCTTTTAAAACCCTTTGCCCCCCCCCCCCCCCCCCTCCGCCCTCACAGTCTGGAAAATGCGTTTTTTTGGGGCGAGTTTTCTTATGTTTTGAGTTTGTTCTTCGCATAACTCTCCTCCAAATAGAGCCAGGAATTTGAAATTTGGTAGGTAGTATAGGTCCTAGATATGCCTTTTGTGGGGCCCAACTTTTTAGCTTCATTGTACAATTTTTAAATATTCATGAAAAATTGTTTATTGAAGCAAAATGAATGTATTACATCTAGATTTAACGAGGTGGTGAGTTTCTTGAAAAAAAAATTCTTGTTCAATTTTCGTTTAGTGGTGAAAAATTAAAAAATTGAAGTTTTTAATACGCCTTGAAAAGTAGTAGCAATGACGAAAAGTTGACACCAATAATTATTTAGGGTGTAAATATTCATATGAATTTCATTTTTTTAAAAATGAGAAAAAATTTTCAAATTTGAAAAGAGTTTTACTAGGTTAAAAGAGTTGAGTTGAGAGGCTGAAATGATGACTCCAATGTTAGTAGATTTCAATAAAATCTAGCTCACCCTAGTGTACATCACTTCTACTGCAGGTTACCTCAGCTGGCTTTTGAACTGAACTACTCATCGATAAGCGATAAAATAACACTTCTCATCTCCTTCCAAATGCAACATAGACTGACTCACATAGCAGCCTATCGAACAGCCATCGTTATTAGTTCGTATACTACATCAAACCACTCTTGTATGTACTATTGAAAAATAGGCTCAAAAATTGAATTTAATGGCGCATCTGGTACGTACGAGAAATAAGAGGAAAACAGCAATAGAGAGTGGGAAAAAACCATCATCGAGATTGTTTCAGCATAATTTAATAGAAAAAGTCTCGAGTTAAATCTTCGCGTTTAACTGTACTTATCAAAGTTGAAAAACACAAATTTATAAAATTCGTGCAAAAATTTTCAATTAAACAAAAATCTAATTTACGAAACGCTGCGCCGAACAAATTTTCAAAGGAAATTATTTATAACTTTAATTAAACTTCGAGACAAAAAAAATCTCGCAAATATTTCTACAATGTAATGGAAATGTTCCAGAAATTGTCAACTTTTAAACAACTCGACGTGGTAATAATTTCGAGTAGGTAATCGTAATTTTACCGGCTTCTCGTAGGTAGCTTTTTCGAGACGTTGCGTTCTTTCTGTAGAAAATAAATCTTCTTCGGAATAGTGGTTTAACCAATCGTCGCCCTCGTTTTTAAAAAATCGTTTATTAATATTGACGAAATCCGCGCAAATTAAAAATAGGTACCTAATTTTGTTTTTTCGATATTGAAAAAGATTCATCTTCAGAATTTTAATTCGATGTATTCTCAAATTTAATACACCTACGATTGCGATAATTTCGGTCGACAAAAATGTTCTAAATTTATATTCGTAGCCATATGGCGTAGAAATAAAGTAACAACTGTCTCTTTAATGTCACTTCAGTACGAGTAAATATATTTACGTCGACGTTGATGGAATTGAACTGGTCGTTCAAAACGAGAATATTACTGAATTACGAATATAACTGTATCAAAAAAGTTTATATAAAATAAGTAAGGTGAGAGTTATCGGTGTAATCTTTTAATGAAGAAAAATAACGGATAAAGTTGGACTGAAATGTGAAACTTTGGTGGAAAATAAATTAGTTTTTCATTTAACGCGGATTTTTTTTTTCTGCTACTTCGTGAAAAGAGAAAAATGTTGGAAATAATTTTTTTGAAATATAAAAAATTAAGTGAATGTGAAATGAAACAAAGAAGTTAGCTGGAAGGGTTTATGAATTTCAAGCTGCTTTGATACGATATAATATATAAAATTAAATTATACCGCGGAATATATAAAATAAAATCTAGCTTGATGAATAGAATCTTAATGCCGGTTGGGTTTTTGATACTTTTTTTTCCTCTCGTTCTCTCTCGTAGCAAAAACCTTCCATCCGACCTTAGATTCGTTTAATTTGAATTAATTTTTCAAGTGTCAAAATCAGATATGTGTCGAGAAAAAACTCGCTATAAAATTCGCGAAAAAGTAATTTTTCTAAAAAAAAAAAAAAAAAATACCGCACCTACTTAATCACTCGTGTAGAAAAAAAAATAATTCGATGTAATTTTCTAGGAAGACTTGGGCTATACGTATACCTACTCGGTTTAATATAACTTCGAATATTACTCACAACCAGATGATAAACAGGTAACTTATTTTAGGTTAAAAAGGTCGGAATTTTGAACGAAAATCATTCGTTTGATGTGTCTAAAAATGAAAGCGTAGAAATAGGGTATAGTTATCTCGTGGGATTTTTTTTTGACGTCAAATATTAGTGCCCAACTTTTGCAACTTGCAATAGAAAATTTCTGGGAATAATATTTTCATTCTGCGATCAAACTGCAGAGATATTGTTCGAATGAGACGAGTAGTGTTGATTCTAATCAGGCCAGCAATGATCAAAACAATTTTACGTTTATTCTTCATCTTGATAAGACAGTTTCAGGGCATTAAAGTGATGCTATATAGTAACTTTTGAATAAATTGAGGTGAATTCCTAAAACAAAACCGGGTCATTTGCACCAATTCTCATGGTGAAATTTGGTTTCAGCTTTCCAAAGAACTACCTGTACATTATTTTTCAATAAAATTTAGTGAAATTCATTTTTTCAAAAAAAAAACTGGGTCATAAGAAACCAGTTCACTTCTGTTTTTTTTTTTTTGAAAACTGTGCTTTTGTAAGAAGCCGTTTCTTAATAGTTTTGAAAATATTGATTCTTTACTGATTTTGTGAGAAACCAGTACATTATGCGTTTTGTAGAAAACTGGTTCACTACTGGTTTTGTAGGAAACCAATTTATTACATGTTTTGTAAAAAACCATTTCATTACAACTTCAGTCGAAAACTAGTTTATTACAGGTTTTGTAAAAAACTGGTTCACTGCTGGTTTCGTAGGAAATCAAATCATTACTGGTTTTGCAGAAAACGGTTTATTTTGAGTTTTATAGAAGACTGGTTTACTGTTGATTTTATAGGAAACCATTTCTTTTCAGCCTTTGCAGATAACAAGTTCATTATAGGTTTTGTAAGAAACCAGTTCATTACCAGTTTTCTATAAAATCTGCAAAGAAACAGATTCCTACAAAACTGGTAATGAACTGGTTTCTTACAAAACCCATAATGAACTTGTTATCTGCAAAGGCTGAAAAGAAATGGTTTCCTATAAAACCAACAGTAAACCAGTCTTCTATAAAACTCAGTTCATTACCAGTTTTGTAGGAATCTGTTTCTTTGCAGATTTTATAGAAAACTGGTTCATTATGACTTACGAGTTCTGTAGGAAACCTGTTCATCACTGGTTTTGTGGAAAACCGTTTCCCTGTTCATCACTGGTTTTGTGGAAAACCGTTTCGTTACAGCTTTTGTAAAAAAAAAAAAAATAGTTTACAACCACTTTTGTAGAAAATTGGTTCATAACTGGTTTTGTAGGAAACCTGTTCATTATAGGTTTTGTAAGAAACTGGTTCATTACGGGGTTTATAAAAACCAGTCGACTACAGGTTTTGTACGAAACAGGTTTATTACATGTAGAAAACCTGTTCATTACAGGTTTTGTCAGAAACCAGTTCATTACACTGAGTTTGTATGAAACTGGTTCACAATGGAATTTGTAGGAAACCAGTTCAATGCTAGTTTTGTATGAAACCGGTTAATTACAGCTTTTGTAGGGAACTGGTTTACCGCTGTTTTTGTCAAAAACAGGTTTATAATCAAATTTTTAAAGATACCGTTTCATTGCAGCTTTTGTAGGAAACTGGTCACTATTGGTTGTGTAGGAAACCGGTTTGGTTTTTATAGGAAATTTCATTGGACGAATTGAGCGATTTTGTTTGGTATCAAGTTAAGGTAAATGATTTTAGTCTTTGGGAGGAAACATAAAAATATAATTCAAATAAATATCTTACATGTCCAAAAATTATCTTAATGGTTTTTGTTTCTTCCTCCCCCCTCCCTCACTTCGCTAATAGACCTGTTGACCATAATAATTTTGATTTTTTTTTTTTGGTATTAAGACATGAAATTAGGTTAAATATTAAGGATTTTTTCCATGAATTTTTCAAAGTATTGAAACTTTTTATTTTAAGGTTGATTGGCGGAGAGGGAAAGGAATTCGATGTTCTAATATGAGACCTGATTTTAGACATATCGTTTTTTTCTCTCCTTATTTTTTTAAAAAGAAAAGAAAGTCAGAAACTGTAGGTAGGTAATCTAAATAGGTAAGGTGCTTGATCTACATACGGCTTGTTTTTCATAATCTGCCACTCAGACTGAGTACTTACGTGCAAAGTTGCGCGTCCAAAAAAATTAAAGACATTGAATTCGAAATTATGATAATTAATGCGTCGACATCGGTACGCTCGGGAATAAGATTGAAGTTATCAGTGCTAAATTTATTCGCTTAAATATGAAAACTGGCTTCTCTCGATGCATTGAATCGGAATAAGAGAGAAAGAAACTGCTGGCAAAAAGACGTTCAGCAGAAACGTCGGTAATACGGCTTGACAAAAGTTTACGAGGTTGAACAGTCTTGGTTGTTGTTAAAAAGTAAATTAGAAGAACGTTATTATTCGTTTTGTTACTTTGAGAATATATATTTCGATTTAAATGGAAGAAGTTAATTTAAAGAAAAGCGGGTAAAGGGAAATTTATTACATTACAACAATATAATGTAATCCATGGCACGAACACGGCGACAGAGATTTAAAAAACGAGAGTATTTCGAAAATCTGTGTTGCGCGCTGAGGCTCGACGAGGCGCTTCTATATTTAGAGAGTTGTATTTTATTTTTATTATGTTTTTCTTCTTTTTTTTTTTTTTTTTTCGAATACTTTATCGGCTAAACAAAGGCTCGGCTAGCGGAAAATTTGGAACATTAGGTACCGTTCGCCGGTACAAATAGCAACCCTGGTATTCTTTGTATTAGACGAGTATAGTAGCTGACTTTCATTGTGACAACTGTATCGAGACGATTTTTTTTTTTTTTTTCATCCTATGCAATAGGCAAGTAGGTACTACCTAGCTAGGTACACGTTAATAAATAAGGTTCTTTCGTTGGGTATTATTTCTTTTGTATGCGGACGAAAGTTATGCAAGCCATTGGAAGGTCTCGGTCGTCTGGATGCTCGCAATTTTCACGCGAATTACGAATTGTATGAATTAATCACATTAATTATTCGAGCCGGCAAAAAAAGTAGGTTGGTATTTTTTTTTTTTTATTTAAATGAAAGAAAAAAAAGAAGTTTTTTCGGTAACTACTACGTTCCTATATTTTCGAGTAACGAATTCTAAAGGTCGGAAGACTTAATAAAAAAAAAAAAAGGCAGAACTTTTGAGGTAGATTTACACCTTTATACAGGGCAAGGTAATTTCGTTATATTAAACAACAGGTCGGGGCGGTTGCAACGAATTAACTTAATTAAAACGAAAACTACCTACATTAGAATTTATTTGAAGAAAGGCTCAGGTAAAAAAGGCCAACCTTTTCCTCAATAAGTATACCTACCAACCTAGCATGGTCTAACCTAATGTCTATAAATCACACATCATTAATTATGTAATTTAGATCGAGTGTTTTTTTATTCTACTTTTCTTTTCTTTTTCTTTTTTTTTCTTTTCTTTTCTTTTTTTTTTTTTTCTTAATCATTGAATAAAAGTCATTGAAGGTGTTCAACTTTTGAAAAAATTTAAAATGTTGCTTCCGGCGAGGCGTTTTGATGGGGGAAAAGTTTGTTATTCGAGTTTGTTTCGAGAAGAGCATCAGCTTTTAGGGTACCAAGTCATTTAAAAAGTAGAAGTAAATTTCGCTGCGAGCTTTCTTCGAGTTAATGATTTTATAAAATGAATTGGGTAATTTTTATTTGAAAAATGTTTGCGTTGGAAAGTATCTACTTAATATTCTTTCCGTTCTAACGGCGGAGAAGAGGGGGTGGTGCTTTATATACACGTTGTTTAACTAACAGAGAGAAAGGAAAAAAAAAAAGCAAAAGTGAAAAGAAATCGTAACAAAAAGTGATGATAGTCTTTGAAATGACTCTTGAAAGTAATTGAAAACTGTAAATGTTTCCTTTAAATCTTTTTTTTTCCTTTCTTTCTTTTTTGGTAATCTTACCGTGTACATTAGCAACTTCATAGCTGTAATGACACGATTTCATTTCAATCGCACCTATCGCCCAATTCGCGACATTTTAGTAAGGTAAAAAATGGCACATATTCTTGTTCTTCACGTCGAATGTAGGTGTTTGATAATTTTTCGCATTTGAAAATCAGTAAAAAATTCTCAAAATAATTTTCATATTATTTGAAAAAAATTACGCGCAAAATAAAAATGAAAATTATTTTGATTTTTTTCATTACCTACCTCTGGGTAGATATTGTCGAAGACGATGATGTGGATACAGAAATGTGTACCGTACGTACTTATATTCTTTTTATAAAAGAGACGGAAAAAGACATTAATTTTATTTGTCGATGTCGTTCGTACGCTCGGTCGGAGCTGTAACCTGCTATAATGGGAAATATTTTAAAATTATGGGAATTGTGTTTACTTACAGTATGGTAGACTTTTTAGTTAGTTCTGAAAGGAAGATAAATGATGAGACGTAATTGTACGGAGAGCTTTACTAAGGTGTAAGGGGACCTCTTTTTTTTTTCTCTCTGGCGGAAAATTTAAAATTTTTTTGTTTTTTTTTCTCTCTTTTTGTAGGAAATATTACGACGTTGACGACGTTGGATGCTGAAACGAAAAAGAGCTATTGGTTAATGATTTATGCGCAGGATCATGGCGTTGTTCCACTTCATTCGGTTTCACATGTAAGTATATTAGTATTTATTTACTTATCTAGGTATCAATAAATAGTACAGTATTTTACTTTTTCTTTTGGGTGAGAATTCTTGCCCTTGAAATTTTATAAATTGATATCGAATTTCTCAAAGTTTCGGTAGCAGAGTAATCAGAAAACTGTTAATTATTGTATTTTCGCTATTTCAAAATCTATCTCCTTCATACTCGGAGATAAAACGGAGGGTATGGAAAAGCTCAAATCTTTCATGGTGAATTGGACCTTCAAATATTTTCGTAAAAGTTTATTCATTATTAACTTGTACGAGTAAACGTAGTAAAATATTAAGTATTTTTGGAACTCACAGGTGTAGTTCGACTGTTAATTTAATTGACCCCTAAAACTTTTGATATTTCACAAAATGGTTTCTACCTCTTACCCAAATTTAAAAAATAAATACAATAAATTGCCCCTTCTCTTGTAAGCTTAGAGACAGAAAAATAGACAATAATACAATTATTTTTCTAAACCAAAGAAGAAGACTTTAACCTTCTTTCCAACCCCCCCCCCCCCTCATTTTCTTCGAAAACTTGTACTTTTATGGGGAAAATATTCACTTATATGTGTTTTGCTGGAGAACTGAAGATTTGTTTAGAATGTCAAAAGGAAGAGGGATGGTTTACTTGATGAATTTTTAGTTTCATAAATGTGAGGAAATTGTCAAATAAAAGTTAAAAGTATACCTCCCCCCCTCAGCTATGGACTTCCGAGTGACTTATTCCTACAAAACGTTCAAGTAAAAATATTTTTATTCGAAAAATAAGCGGTTTTTACCATTTTGGAGGAAGAGTAAGCTAAAAAGAAGAATCAAATTATGAAGAAAGACAACTTCCTCATAATTTAGATAATTTGGAATTCCTGAGCAGAGTTGTAAATGGGGTACAATGATCTTATTAAATTAAATTTATGAAGTGATTGTGTAATAAGGTGTTTCAATTTTAGGTTTTTTGTTTGAAAGTTAGAGGGATGGTGAAAGAAAGTTGCGAAATGATGTCAAATAAACATGGTAAAAATTTAAAATCTCCAACTCAGCCCTTACCCACCCCCATTTGGTTAAAATTACAAAATTTACATGAAAACTTTTTTAAAAAAAACTTTTTTTTGATTTTTGGTATTAACGTGCCATAGTAAACCATATGAAATCAAAAATGAAATTTTGAAATTTTTTTGCTTTTCAAGGGATTTAAAAATATGCTTAAAACAGGAAGAAATCAAATATTTTGAGCTAAAAAATAAAAAAAATACCAAGATTTCATATTTTTACTTCATTACTTGGAAAAAATTCAAAATATTCCATTTTTTCCATTTTAAAACCCTTCAAAAACAAAAAAAAATTGCAAATTTTTCTTTTCGGTTTCATGCTGCTGTGAGTCGTTGATACCAAAAAATTAAAAAGAAATTTTTTTTAATTTCTTTATGTAAATTTTTGAAATTTTAAACATGAAAGGCTGGGGTGAGGATCAAGTTGGAGACTCCAAATTTTTACCGCGATCATTTGATGTAATTTCTCAATTTTTTTTCACTAGCCTCTCCTCCTGTTGCGGTCCTTCAATTTTCGAAAAAAAACTAAAATTAAAACATCTTTTTTTCATATTTTTTTTTTTTCAAAAAATCTGTATCATTAATGAAGTGTGATAAATCGCTCCTTGAAAAGCCCCCCCCCCCACGCTTCTTCTAAATTTGCAAAAAAAACGCGAATTGAAACGACCATTTATTGGAAGCTCTGATATTTTTTCATTCCCCTTCTCTCTCTCTAGACTAATTTATTACCCTAAATTGATTACTTATTTGAGTGCTGATAAAAAATCAATAAGATGCGAGCAATTCTAACTACCCCATCACTGAAAAAAATTTAACATTTTTTATCGTTTATTAAATTTTTACAAAAACATGGAAAAAGATAATTCAACGTTTACAGTTACTCTCGTATTTTGTCCATGAAAAGAGAGCTGAGAAGAGAGCAATTTTTTTTCACAAGTCAAAACCTATACCATTTGATACAGAATTAAAATGTATATTTCTATTTTAAAAAACCGCCATCGTACATGGAATCAGATAGAATGTGGTGGAATGATGCTCAAAAAACAATCAAAACCAATTTTGCTCAAGTCAGATATTTATTCTTTTTTCCCGCAGGATATTAGTTGAGTGAGGATGACTTTGGGTTAAAATTTAGTCATTTCTAAATTAAGAGGGAGGAGATACTATTCAAAAATTAGCCTTCTACGTCAATTAGGAAAGGAGCTATGGGGAAGTTTTCCCCCTATTTAATTTTTAAAAAGGCAATTTCATGCTAGGGCGTTTCAGTTTTAGGTTTTTTTTTTCGAAAGTTCGAGGAGGAAGTGAAAAAAATTGCAAAATGATGTCAAATAGACACGGTAAAAATTTAAGATCCCCAACTTTACTTTTGAATCGTTTTTTTTTTCGATCAATTCAGTTCAGCCAAGCACCATTAAAAATTAGCAATTGTAATTATCGATATGTTGCAAGTAATTTAGTATTTAATTGAATTTAGTTTTAGAATTAAAATTTGAGCCCTGTTCAGATTTAAAGTGATCTCCCATTGATGCTCTTTTCAAGGTCAAAAATATGATAATTTTTTACTCCTCTGCAAATGAGTGAAAAAGTTTCTACTTTGTGGCGTCATGTTGAAATATTTCAGTTGAATTTTTGAATTTTAAAGGTCGGAAAACTGGTTTAGTTCTACGATTATGGCCAAATTTTTATTTTAAAGGGTTGAATAATTGTTTGATTAATTTCTTAATTTTTGAAACATATTTCGGTCTCAAAGCTCGTTAAGATATGTCCACACGAGCTACGAATACTCAATCAGATCATAACAACTAAATGACCATGTTGAATCCTCCGTCGCCATCGAAATTCAAATCATTTATCAGCACACCGCATACGAGTACTTTCAAAATACACCTTTTTTCTTTCTAATACGCAGCAATAAAACGAAAAAAAAATCATACCAACGCCGACAAATTTATTTAATCAACGATACTTTAGAGAATATATTGACAAACTCGATACACCCACCATCGGTGTGTAGGTATTCCCATTCTTACTTACAGGTAAAGCTTAACGCATAGTGTAATCGTACAATATCGAAACCTATTTATACTGGACATTCGGGCGTGAATTTTCTGTTTGCAGGTGTATATCGAAGTTATTAATGTGAACGATAATGTACCTTTAACGACGGAGCCAGTTTATTACCCTCACGTGACCGAATGGACATCTGCTCACAGTCCGGTAATACGTTTAGTAGCCGAAGATAAAGACCTCGAGAAGAATAAAACTATCACTTATAGTATCACTGGAGGGAATACCGAAAAATTATTTTCAATCGATTCTTCAACTGGTTAGTACATACTTTTGAGCAATTATCTATTTTAAAAAGTAAAAAAATATAGCTAAAACAAACGAAGAAGAACGTCGACTTTAATTTTCTACATTTATTGGTATGGTCGCAAATGGCCAAAAATCAGCTTCTGTTAAAAGCAATTTTATAACTGATTCCTATTCTAGAACCTTTATAGTGCATATTAAGAAGAAATTTAGCTTTGGTGCAAATTTTGTCGACCCACGTCGAGGGTTCACATCTCAAATATGACCGGCATCGAAAATTTTCTTGAATAAAATTTGTAGCTTAAAATAATGGGCATATTTTGATTTATGTGCAAAATTTCGAACAGACCATTCCCTCTCCTGTGGGCCATCAAGTGTAAAAAAAATGATCCCACAAACAGATTCATCCAAAGTCCAACCCGTCTTAAAATATGTGCCTTCAAAGTTTAGTTGTTTGACAAAAAATCGCGATTGTTCGAAAATTACCTAGGTCACCTCTCCCCTCCCCCTCCCCTAGGGTGGGTCAAAAAAACGATTATTTTTTTTTCACTTGGTACCCTGAAAAACTGGTTGGTATACACCTCAAAAAAATTCTCTCCACGTATGAGCTCTTAATTTTAATAGGAACGTCCTCCGCCT
>FIZR01009552.1:0-11857 GCA_900060175.1 Ferrisia virgata | reverse complement strand
GTAATACCTACCTACACTACACCAATATTTGTACCTACCAAAATTAATCACTAAATGACTCAGTTATTAATTTCCATATTTTTTCATATTTTGTGGTAAGTAACTACTTTGGTAACGATTTATTTTAGTCGACAATTTTAAAATTTTTAGTCGGCAATTTTGAAATTTTTAGTCGGCAAATTATGTTTGAACACCCCCCCTGGAAAATCACGTCGGGACGTCCCTGACACGTACCTATACCTAGCACGGCGATAAGATAAGCTAACCGAGTAAATGTACATATGTGATGCTAACAGTAAGGTACTCTGCTGGTAAAGACTTTTCGAAACTATTACCATCGTTACTATACGTACCTATATGCTTCGGATGGCGATTTTGCACATTTGTAAGAAAATTTATACGTTATGCGAATAAGTATCGCAACCCTGTCGGAATAATTTTCCATCGTGTTACGTTATCGTATTTGCGTTATCTGCGTTATCCTCGAGATCATCTGTACATCGTATGTATCCGTCGCAATATCGTCATTCGAGATAACAAATATGTATTATACGACGAGACGGCGACGACCTACGCGTACTATATACATTTCATTATACGATAGTGAGTATAAAATTTCGTCGGTACGATTAATTCAAAAACCTTGGCTAGTTCGAGCTGAACGGTGAAAATCCATTTCCACCGACGAGTATAATATAAGGTACGTAGATGTACCAGATGGATACCTATAGGACTTAACGTACGCTTGTATAGGCAGACTACGTGTGTACAATTTATCGTTGTACTGGACGAATTCAAACGTTGAAGGTTGAAAAAGCTTTTTGTATCGAGTTTTTCTTTCACCCACGTATAACGGCCATTTCCTCGTACACATACACAATTACACATACACATACACTGTATTCGCGCGACAACGAAATAATTAGATTAACCTGTGTATTATTAAACCGTTAATTCTCTGTACCTATAAATACGCCTACCTACCTACCTACCTACCTATCTACCTATCTATATGACTTTTTTTTTATGTTGTTCCTTCTTCGGTTAATTATCTTCGGCACGTTAAAGCGCTTCCTTATTAACCGCAAACCTGACCGAGCCGATAATCGTAAATCCTGTACGTATTAATCGTGCCCCTACAAATAATATGTTTATATTATACGTTTAGAAGGTAATTAAATGAAATACTAGTCGATTTTACGATTTACCTACCTGTACTTAATGCAAGTTGCTTTGCTTCCTATCCAATCTGCCACATTGTAATGGTTAGCTCGCGTGTTCCATGACCGTACGATCCGGTATCGTCGTATCGATGTGTAAACACTAAATTATGGGAATCTCCGGTGAAAAAATTATTTTCCATACTCGAGAAATGTGGAAGGCAGGATGTAAAAAAACGACGTACATGTTACTCGTGTTTTGGAGCTCGTCTGGAAAATTACACTTATCTTTGTTCGAGCGTGAAAATTAGAATAAATGACGTAATTGTTTACGTTCCTTCATTGTTGCAGAGAAAAAAAAAAAACAAAGATTTTCCTTATTCCATTCGGAATTTCCAAAATTTTGGGAGGTGCATTGAGGGCCTGCAAAATATTTTGGTGAGTTTTCATTAAGTAACTTTCAAATCCTGATCAGCGTATAATTTGCTGTATGTAATCAACAAAAAATCTCAATACTCAAATATGTAAAATTGTCGTACAAAGTGTGTAGATAGGGAGGGAGGGGGATGGAGGGAGGGGGCTCCAACTATCTGAACACGAATTTGAGATTGGTTAATTTACTGAATTCTGATCCTTGTTTTGGACGCGAAGAAAATTTATGCTAAAAATGGCTCAACAAATCTATTGAGTTAACCCAAATATACCAGCCTAGGAAAATATCTCAATTTTTTGAAGCGTGTAACCGTACCACATATGTGAAGAAATTTATAATTTTTTAAAATTTATTTTCGCTGAAATTTCGATTTATTCTCGTCAGTTGTGCGCAATGATTATTTTCCGTCATCATATTTTTTCTATCGTTGTGCTACGTAATCTTTGGTTTTCATTTTCTCTTTTCTTCTTCTTTTTCGTATTTCTCCCCTTTTTTCTTTTCATTCCGTGTGCAGTTGACGAAGTAAATCGTAGATGAGTTAAAAATAGAAAAGATATTCAATACTGATTTTTCGTTGACGGTGCTAACACTTTCCTTTTTTTGATGTTGAACTTTTGGAACTTTTGGAACTTTTGTGAACTTTTCGTACTTAAACTGCATATTTACTTTCGTTTTTATATGTATATATATATATTTTTTATTTTGGCAATGACTTTCGATTAAACTTTTTGGAGTACTTTGTTTGAACTCGTGTGATTTTTTTTTTTTTTTTTTTTCATTTTTCCTCAATTTGCGAGGTGTGTAAAGTCGGCGTCAAGTGGATTTAATAATACGGTGGGACTATTTTTGTTTTTTGACATGGATATGTCTTAGGGTTGGAAGGGTCATTCTGTGAAAACGTTACGTTTTTGATTTTTGAACTTTATGTTAAAATGTTAACATGGTTATGTCTCAAGGATGGGAAAGTTTGATAAAACTCACAATGAAAGACGAGTATTGATGATTTTTGGACTTTATGTTAAAATGTCTTTAGTTATGTGTTTTTTGGTCAAAAACCCGCGATAAAAGATGGTGAAGTATGAATGATTTTCGTACATTATGTTGAAATGTTGACGTGGATATGTCTTTATACTTAATGTTAAAATTGTCCAAGTTGAATAAATGTGTAAAAAAAAAAAAAAAAAAAAAAAAAAAAAAAAAAATAGAAAAAAAAGCATCGCGTGAGTGGTACACTTTTCGATAAATTGACCTAAAATACGAATAAAATTATTTAAAAATCATCGAAAATACGAAAAAATTTGATAAAAATTGGTAAAAAAACATAGAAAATTGATAAAATTTATGAAAAATTGTTGAAAACTGGGTAAAAATTGATCTACATTCTTACAAAAAATCAACGAAAATTCGATACAAAGTAGATCATGATAAGTAAAATCCGCAGGGAATTGATGAAAAAATCATGAAAAAATGTGAAAAAAAATTGGCGAAAATTGACTTAAATTATGGAACAGAAACATTGAAAATCGTTGAAAATAAGGAAAAATTTGACGAAGATAGGTAAAAGTTGACTGGTAATATGGGAAAAATCATCGAAAATATGGTAAAAATTTGATATAAATAGGTAAAAAATGCGTAAAGTTTTATCAAAAACCACGATAAAATGCTCAAAAAATTGATTGAAAATCACATAAAATGTCGAAAAATGCGTGAAAATTCACCTAAAATATAAAAAAAAAAAAATTGTTAAAATACAAAAAGGAATGGAAAGTGCAAAAAATTCATCACAAATTGAAAAAATCATGCTGACAAATTCGTGAAAATTGAACTAAAATTAGATGAAAATTATAAAAAAACCGTGAAATATGAGGTAAAAAGTACCGTATTTGGATGAAAAATCACGAAAAATGTTGAAAAATGGCTGAAAATTGGGTGGCAATTCGATAAAAAAGTGCGAAAAACTGATCAAAAATTACAATAAACTATTGAAAATTGAAAAAAATTGTGTAAAAATTGAGCAAAAATTTATTTTAAAAAAAAAAAACGGCAAATTGATCGAAAATCGCGAAAAAATATTGAAAAACGGATGAAAATTGACCTAAAATCATGAAAAAAATTGTTAAAAAAATCGTACGAAAATTGCGAGTAGCCTCCTCACCTGATTGATTAGGGCTAAAATAGCGTTGATTCCTGCTCCCAAACTACTTGGCGGAACTTGCCAAAAATTTTTTAACGAAACCAAAAGACCTAAATTCGAATTAAGATTCAGTTATATTTATTTTAAGGGGGCAAGCCAATGATTCTAGTATTTATGCTGAAATATCTAGTCTTCGTTTTAGTACTAAAGAAAACTATCCTATTACGGTCCATAAACCTGCTGCACTTGAGGTTGCAATATCAACAAAATTTGTTTCGGCGTCTCGATGGACATTGAGACAATTTTTGGACGTATTAGATATCAATTCTGTTAGTTTGTGCCTCTCGAAGGATGAAATCATTTACTGTAATTCGATATCAACGAAAAATTGGCTATGTTCCCATTTGGTGTAATATGAGGATGGGGATGACCTCGAATCCAACTTCTGTCATGTCTAACTAAAGTTGAGGAGAGAGGGTGCGAAAAATGTCTCGTTTCTAAGCCAACTAGTAGCAGATCAAAAGTTGCCTAGCATGTTCAAAAATCAGCCTTCTAGAACAATTATAAGGGGGAGGAAAGAAGAGTTCCTCCTTTTTACTTGACTAATTGGATCATTATTACTATTACGTACGATGCAGAAATCGTTTGCTAGGAAGTCATTATTTTCAAAACGAATCTTGGTCGAACAATCAAATATTTCATCAAACAACATTAATTATCGAATGATAAGAATTTAATTGTTTTAATTTATCCATTTTTCATCGCAAATTCCAGGCTACGATAGATTTTCAAAATAAGGCAAGAGTCGAACGAATCGTTTAGGTTTTTGCTCAATTGTATCGAACAAACCTCTGTATCTACGATAATTTGCTTTGTTTACAGTCAACGGACAACCGTCTTATCGAACCAGTCATATCAACAGTTGTAACAACAACGGCGATAATAACCACAACAACAACAACAACAATAACAACAGTCACAATGGTACGAGTCCGACGAACGGCGATAATTACACGTACAACGTAAACGATGTGACCGACTCGGAGAGTCGATCAAGCTGGGCAGAGGACACCTACCGAAGATGCTGTTCGAAAAAAGTTCTATACAAAAGGATACCGTTACTGAATGTTATACAGAATTACGAAAAAAGCATGTTCATGTCGGATTTGGTGGCCGGCATCACAGTAGGGTTAACCATTATTCCACAGGCGATGGCATACGCCAGTGTGGCCGGTATACCCGCCAAGGTACTGCATTTCAGTGAACGCTTTTACCTTGCTTCTGTTCTACATGGTTGAGACAGATTATACGATGTCAATTTGTAATTTTCAGTACGGATTATATTCGTCGTTCTTGGCATCGTTCATATACGTGATATTTGGCAGTTTGAAAGAAGGCTCGGTCGCACCTACTGCCATACAAGCGATCTTGATCAGAGAGAATATACACGGACTGGGACCTAGTTTCGCCATTCTGCTGTGCTTTTTAACCGGATTCGTACAGCTGGTGATGGGCGTATTGCAGTTAGGTAGGTTGACGCGAATTTTTCCTGGCGTATTGTAAATGATTTGTCTCGATAGGTGTTTGATTTTTCCAACTAATTCGAGTAAATTTTTCACCTCAGGTTTCCTGGTAGATTTCATTAGTGGCCCGGTATCGGCCGGATTCACGTCAGCTGCTGCCATTAGTATCGCGATGACGCAAATCAAAGATCTCTTAGGGTTGAATTTCGGCGCCAGTAAATTCTTCGACGTGTGGGATCAGCTGGCCATACACTACAGAGAGATCAGAACCGGAGACGCGGTGTTGGGCTTTTCGTGTATGGTCGTGTTACTCGTATTAAGGGTACGTATTTTATACTGGGTTTCTAATGGGCGTCAGATTACCCACGTGCATTTCACCACCACTGTTGTTTTGGTGGGAGGAGCTATTTACAAAATTGTTTTCGATGTCGAAGTAATTATTGAAACTATTTTTATACGTGTCGGCCGATTCACTCTCTTCGCTGCAATCAGACAAAATCGCTAAAATTTGATTTAAAATGTTTTGTTTGTTGTACTTCGCAAATATCTGGATGATTTACATCTTTAGAACTAATTTCACATCATGTTAATCTCTTGAGCCACGTTCTAAATCTACACCATCTCTGGGATCAGTTTACGGTCATTTATATTTTTGATTTCCATCTTTAAAAGTACATTTCAAATTATGTTTTTGCGTTGAATGTAGTTCCAGTATCATCCTGGCAGCTAATGTCAAGATTATCTTCATTTCTTTTATAAAGTTCTAGATCTTTTTGAAACAAATTTTACATCTTCTCTATCTTTGGAATCAGTTCAAGCTCATCTTTATTCCTTTAAGAAAGGATTTAAATGATCTCTTTCTCTAGAACTGATTTCACATCAAATTTGGTTCTAGATCTTCATTAGGTATCTTTAAAGCCAGGTTCAAGATCAACTTTATTTATCTAATGAAGTTGTAGATCTTCTCCATCCCTAAAATCAGATTAAGATCATTTCTATTCTTATGATAGAAATTTATATGATCTCTACCTTTAGAACTGATTTCAAATCAAGTTCGGTTCTAGAACTCAGTTCTAGATTTTAATCATTATTAGAATCCGGTTCAAGATCATTTTTATTTATCTAATGAAGTTTTAGATCTTCTCTGTCTCTGAAATCAGATTGAGGTCATCTCTGTTGCCCTAGCGAAGTTTTTGGACGATCTCTTTCGTTAGAGCTGATTTTAATTGAAGGTCGGTTCCAGATTTTCATCATCTTTAGAGCTGGGTTCAAGATAATTTTTATTTAGCTATTGAAGCTATGCATCTTCTCCATCTCTAAAATCAGATTAAGAGTATTTTTATTCCCATAGCAAAGATTTAGGTGATCTCTACTATTAGAACTGATTATAAATCAAGTTTGGTTCTAGAATTAAGTTCTAGATCTTCATCATCCTTAGAATCAGGTTCAAGATCATCTTTAAATATCTAATGATGTTTTATATCTTCTCCATCTCTTAAATCAGATTAAGGTCATCTGTATTCCCGTAGCAAAGATTTAAACGATCTCTTTCTTTAGAACTGATTTCAAATCAAGTTTTCTTCTAAATCTTCATCATCTTTAGAGCCGGGCTCAAGATCATCTTTATTTATCTAATGAAGTTGTAGATCTTCTCCGTCTCTGAAATCAGATTAAGGCTATCCTGGTTCCCATAGCAAAGATTCAGATGATCTCTACTTTTAGAACTGATTTCAAATCAAGTTTGAGTCTAGAATTGAGTGTCAAGGTCATCACTATTTCCATAACAAAGCACCAGATGATTTCTATCTTTGAGACTGATTTGAAATCAGATTGATCTCTAGAAGTTAGTTCTAGGTCATTACCACCTTGCAAGGCTATTTAAAGATCATTTTTATTCATATAACATAGTTGTTCTAGATCTCCTTAAATCAAGGTCTAGGGTTTCTTCATCTCTGAGATCAGATCAAGGCCAGCCCTATTTCCAAAACAAAGCTCTAAATGATATCCATCTTCATAATTGATTTGAAATCAGATTCATCTCTAGAACCTAGTTCTAAATCTTTACTATCTTTGGAGCCATATTCAAAAATTATCTGTATTTATAGGTAATAAACTTCGGGATCATCTTAAATTAATTTCTACATCTTCCCTATCTCTTGAATCAACTCAACATCATCGCTATACCTGTAGCAAAGCTATAAATGATCTCTTATCTTTTAAACTGATTTTATATTAGATTCATGTTTAGGATTGAGTTCTAGATCCTTGTCATCATTAGAGCCAAAATAAAAATTATGTTTATTTGTACAAAGAACTTCTTGAATCAAATTCTCAATCTTCTTAAAGTGCATATGGAATTAGTTCAAGGTCATTTTAGTTCCAATAGCAAAGTTTTAGATGATCTCTATTTTTTTAGAACTGATTTCAAATCATGTTTACCTCTTGAATTGAGATCTTGTAATGTCTTCAGAGGTAATTTGAAAATAATTATTATTTGTAAAACAAACACCTTCATAAATGTATAAATAATCTTCATGTTTAGAACGAATTTCAAAACAGAGCCATCTGTAGAGTTTTAATTTGGGCCCTTGACATCTTTAGAGTCAAGTTCAAGATTATTATTTTTTTTCTTGACGAAGTTCTAAATAGTATGAACTAATTTTACGTGATATGAATCTTCTGAGCTCAGTTCTAGATCTTATCTATCTTTTGAGCCAAGTTCAAAAGTAGATATGCATCTTCATTTTGACCTAATTCTGTAAAAAAATGACTGAATTATTTGCATCTTTAGAGCTAATCAAGACAATGTTCTAAACTTTTTAGATCATCTTTATTTCTAGAATTATTATTATTTTCGTGCCGCATTCATAACTATCCAAGATCCAATGTTTTGAACATTTTCAAAAAAGGGAAATGGTAGAGGTGAAGTAGGGGGCTAGTGGCGTGAATAGCTGAAAGTTGAAAAAGACACAACCGGGACCCTCATCAAGTCTTGCGCATGTCAAATTTCAACCTTCTGGTTCATTTTGGACGGCAGATATTAACCTCTCCTCCCTCCCCCACGCACAGTTACATTTAGAATCTCTTCTAAATCTAAGTATTAAATTTTAGTCCACCATCTCAATAGGGGAGGAGAAACTTAGTGAGAAACTGGTTTTTTCAAGGTCCAAAAGGGAAATCTCCCGTATCACCCCTTCTAATTAAAGTGTGAGGGCTGATTTTTGGTTATATTATCGTACTTCAGATTCTCCGTCAATTGGTTCGAAAACGAATAATTTTCGCGATTTTTACCCCTCAACGCTTCCTCTTTCGAATTTTAACGCAACTGAATTTTCACCCAACATCACCCCCACTCATATCTATCTGATCCTATGCCAATCTTATCCTACTGGTCGAATGTGATTGATTTTGGACGGTATCTATAGTTTTTGTAGAAAAAAAAAAAAACCTAAAAATAAACATCTGAAATGCCTGAAAATTCTTTTAATGGTTTTCTATGGCACTAAAATGAATTTTTTTGAAACCATTTTCGTGGCCATCCACCGTACGTCGATACACAATTATAGCATGTTTTCCTTTGATAACAAGAGATAGGAAATCCCCTGGGGGGGGGGGCATAGGGGTTCTCAATTATGGTCGAAATACAAAAAAAAAAAAAAAAAAAATGGAAAAAGAAAAGTGACATTTCAATTCTTAATAATTTGAACCCCGGGGGGGGGGGGGAAAGGGGTTTTCAATTATGGGCGAAAAAAAAAAAAAAAAAAAAAAAAATGGTAAAAGTAAAGTGACATATGGATTTCTACTAATTCGTAAACGCTGAGCTCAAATATTTGCTTATTTTTTTCATCCGACTCCTTTAAACGCTTGCGCCAGCCTCCTCAATAAGGTCAAAATTCGAAAAAAATTTAAAAAACTATATCGATTGTTATTAATTTGAGGTCGCTGAGCATCAATATTCGCTTAATTTTCATGAAAGCCTGTCCCCCGAGTGCCCCCCTCACTACCTAAAAAATAAAAAATACTGCAATGAACGAAATGACGTGGTAGCATGTAAATTGCTACGAATTTGGCCTTGCTGAGATTGAATATCGACTTACCTTTTTCAATTCGACTGTTTCGTACTGAAATTTTTCAAATTTTTGCTAATTTCAAGGTTATAGTTTGAAACACGAGAAAGTCGGACGAGAGTTATTTTTCGGATCGTTTTGATATGGAATGAGCCAATCGTACTCGCGTTCGTATTTCAATAGTTGAAACCCATCGTATCCGTTGGTCGTGTATAATTTTTTTTGCAATTTGAATGACCTCTCCCCTCGCCCCTCCGTATGACTGTTTTTATTCATTTTTTATACCCGTGTTCGGAAAAAATTTCGGACACTGCGTGGGATAACTTCAAGTCGCCTTTCTTCGGGGACAGTTGTAGTGATTTTGAAAATAAATTCGAATCTGTCGATTTACACTATCAAGCTCAGATGGTGATTTGGATCTATGATTCTTCATTCTAAACGTGTCTCGTGTGATCTTTAAGGCTGAATTGGAACCTTCTCGTATCCGTTAGTTATTTTAGAAAGCTCTTAAGAAAGTACGAAAGTTGTAAACCCAAGGAAGAAAGCAAACGAATATCGATAGTTTTCTCCACTTGTATGAACTTTGAATGATGTAGGCGAATGATTGGAGACCTGAGCCTATATTATGTGAAAATTCCACGAGCTTTTTGGATCAGCACATTGATTCGAAGTTGGTCGCCGAGTTTTACATTTCTCGGCTATCGAATGTGTATTGAAAGTACATTTACACCGTAAGTCTAATACGATATTGCAATTCATGTTACAGAAAGTCAAAGATATCAAAGTCGGTCCGGCTAACACGAAGGAGAAAACGTCGTGCCAAAAATTTCTCGAGTCTTTTCTATGGTTCCTCTCGACGGGCCGTAATATTCTAGTCGTTTTGATTAGCGCAATAATCGCCTATATGTTCCACGAATACGGTCACACCGATTCTCCTCCCTTCAGATTATCAGGTCGGTATCTCTATTATACTAATAAGATATCATCTGCCAACTTTTACCTGCAGTACCTACCTATCTACTTACTTACCTACCTACCTACCTATCTAACTGTTTATATGCTTATAAACTCTCGGCTATAACTTATGCTTTGTTTGTTTGTTTGTTTGTTTTTTTTTTTTACAGCCGAAGTCGAACGTGGCTTACCTGATATTACGCCGCCGCCATTTTCAGCCGTCGTTGACAATACGACTTACGATTTTTTCGATATGACATCCAAGCTGGGCTCCGGTATAATCATAGTTCCTTTATTGTCGCTCCTTGAAGATGTATCGGTTGGAAAAGTATTCTGTAAGTGATGCATGTCTGTACGTTAATTTTATACCTATCTACCTATCTACCTACCTACCTACCTAGGTACCTACCTATTCAGCTACGTGTATGATTGATTTCAACTTCGGTAGGTCTAGGTACTGAAGGCATAGTATAGGCATAAAGGTATACTCGTGTGTAGATGTACGTTTTACATGTGTACGTCGTACTACGTAGGCTGTGCGCAATTCCCATTGCACTGGTTCGCATTTTATTCGATTGCAAAAAGGATCGTCGTACTCGTATACTCGATTAATTAGATCTATGCACAATGTACATTGTACTCAATGTGTACTTCTTGCTAATTGATGGAATGTTTTCGCAACATTCTCTCGTATCGTTATAATTTTCTTCATTCTCCCCGCCATCCCGTTACCCGTGAGCTCTACCGGAAATCGTTAATTAAGTTGGTAATTAATCGTCGTCGAGTAAATAATTAATTAGATTGATTATCGATTAGAGTAACGCAACGGTATGCATCATTGTGTGTGTGTGTGTGATTCAGTACGTAGTTAGCCAATACATATAATATTATGTAGGTAGGTATCTGCGTCTTCCTTGGTGTGTACACAAACACATGTACCTGGGGGCTGGTGTCAATCTATATTCTATAAAGAATGTGGCTGTGAAATTGATTCGTTGAAATTATGTATGACACGACGTCGCGTCATCTCTCAGTATAATGCAGTTATATACGCAATATATATTTTGTTCGTATGTCGTATAAGTAATAATTTAATTACCTACTCATCAATTTCATAGTAATTTGATTAGCTAATCGTTGGATGCACCTGTTTGGTTTGTTCTCTTCTCAGTACCATATTCATCCCGAGTAAAGATTTATGTTAGATTTTTACCTTCGTTTTAATTTATTTCAAAAACGCATTCATTGCTTTTGATAAGTTGTGGGGAAGGGGGGGGGGTAAGGGAGCAGAAAAATATTAAACTCAAAAATATCCAAAAATTGCTCCCAAGTTTATTTTTCTACAAAATCCTCAGACTAGCAGCTTTTGAAAGTAACCTCCATTTTCGTGGAAATTGAGCTAAGAAGCTTAACCCTGCTAAGGTACAGACGAAAAATTACGTAAAGGGTACACTTGGTGAATTTCACCACTAAGAAAAAAGCGGAATAGACAGTGGCGAAGCTAGCGTGTAAGCTTGTAAGCTGAGCTTACAGTAAAATTTTTAAAAAAGAAAAGAAATAAAGCACTATTGATATCTGGTTTAAAA
>FIZR01009550.1:0-12582 GCA_900060175.1 Ferrisia virgata | reverse complement strand
ATGTAAGTCAAGTACCGACTAGTTTTGATACAAGCCTCCTCTCAATGTCTAAATATTTTCATCTGTGTTTCAACATGAGGCAAAAATATACGATCCACTTCGGTAAGTGGAAGGGAGAGTTACAGGATTTAAATTTTCTTTTGATGTGTTAGAAAATGTAACCGTATAGGTACAACCTGAGCGAAGCGAGGATGAAAATTTTACAAAATATTAGGTATAAAGGGTCGAAAAATGACCTAAAACATTGGAAAATGAAATCGGCCACTGTGGGCACAAATCAAAGGAGACTCCTTGGTAAAAGTGTCACCGATTCCAACATTCCATTACTTTTCATTTTTTCCAACTTTTACCAACTGTCAGCCAATTTTTCCAACTCCCGAACACTTGCGGGGGAGGGGGGTGAGACACCCACATACACACCCCCTCGTTCGGTAGGCCTCTGCAGAACTTAAAGTGAGGTGAAGCTATGAGTATTCAAAGTAAGGTAATTTTTGGAAAAAAATGTAGTTTTTCGTCAAAAAAGAATCAATTTGAGTTTCTGCGTCTACCTAGCGCATTTTTGATTCGATTCGAGACTACTTTTGGGCCTGTATTTGGGGCATTGAAAAGTTATAGCTTGTAAAAATCGAGATTTTTTTATTCTTGAAAAAAATTCAAACAATGAGCCTATTACTTCAAATACGTGTCCAATTTTTTTTTTTTTAGTTCAGGGAAGTGGATTTAGGTTGAAATAGATAGTTTTTGTGAAATTTCATCATGAAAAAGAGCATACTTCTAACTTTTATTAAATAACGAGATTGGCAGCATTTTTATGCTACAATATTCAACTATTTTGACTTAAATCTACTTCACTAAAACAAATTATACAACAATGTCAGGCTACCGAAGGGGGGGGGAGGATGAAAATTTTTTTTAAATCATAAATATCCAGCGCAAGCAAAGAAAGGGGGAAAATGTTGCAAAATTTTGATGCTAAAAGGTAAGAAGATGGTTACTTTGACGTATTTCTGGGTACAAAATGCCAAAGACTGTTTTTTCGTGCATCAAAATTAACTTGCATGGGAAAAATCACTCCGAAGGAATTGTCCCCAATCACATCCCCTGCCCTTTTATCCTCTTGAACTAAATGCCCTTGTGTAGTTTCAAATTTTCGTTAAAATAAGCCCTGATTCAAATTAAATTTCGCGTGCACATCGAGAAAATCATTTTTTCGACAAATACGTGAAAATTATTCGCTAACGATTCAAGGATGCAGGAGAAAAAACAAGCGAATCGAAGATCGTAATTTCTAAACATTACTAGATTATCAAATCGATACCCAAAATTGTAACAGTTCGTTTGATATTATCGTTCAACAGAAATACTGATCATCTTAGCATCAGTTGTCGGAAAAAGTTAATAAGAGAAACGTTGGTTTTATAATACATATCGACCATAATACACATGTATTTAAAACGTTACCTCAAAAACCACTACCGGTGCTGAGTAAATCGCTAAACCTCGACGTTTGATGTTTATTAAATATTATTCAACATATTCGTGAAAAGTTATTGTGCGCGGTTGTCGGATTCTCTTCGCCGTGAAAATACCAAAAGAAAAGCTTTCGAATTCGAATTTGTGATTTAAATGGAAACTTGTCAATTTTTCAAAGCGATGACAAAATAATTTCAAATTCTTTCGCAGGGGTTTTGCAGCTACTGTTCTACGATGGGGAACAAAATTCGAAAATTAATTATTTTTCTTTCAAACTGTGTCATTTAGTTTTTGGTGCCTTGCTTGTGGAACGTCTTCGTTGGAACATGCTAACTCAGTAGCCAGTAGCTAGTTGATGCAATGTACCTACTTGAAATTTTGTTGAAAACTATCCAAGGAGAAAGAGAAGAAGCGAAGAAAAAGGGTTGAAATATAAAAGTACATTTATAATAATCCTCTTTTAAGAATAAGGTATATTTCTTGTTAAGTAAGATGAGGAAGTAGAGACTATAACTATGTAGATAAGAGGCAGATGACACATTACGAATGCATAGCAGCACGTAAAACACGAACGCACCTGTGTCCGAAGTACGAAAATACCCAGAATCTACCTAACGAAGTGGTGCACTAAATAAAAGATTAAATTATAAGCTAGAAATATTCTACATTTCAAACTATGAAAGGATACAAAATTCGTGGAATTTTATTATTAAAATATATATATTTTTTTCTTATCAGAAAAACACCAAAAGGAACTAAAATATCATACAGATTTTCCGGTGTAAACTTTTTTTTTTTGGCTTATTCACAAGGGATAAACTATCGTGCAGAAGGAAATAATCGTACTTAGTTTGGTTGTTGCTATTATTTCTTTTCGTTTCTCTTTTTTTTTTTTTTTTTTTTTTTTTTTTTTTTTTTTTTTTTTTTTTTGGATTCTCGATATTTTTCCATTTCCTTTTAACTATTCGAAAACTACTTGTGAATTTCATATTTCCTATAGTCATGTGATTTTTTTGCTTAATGTTACGGAAGATATTACAAGATTCATGAAGTATTCAAAATTTCTTGGGATATACGCGTTGGAAAATATATTTAGGGTATTTTTCCTCTTCACTCTTTACCCCGCAAAGGTCATAATTTTATAATTCACTGAATGATCTGCGAACCGAAGCGAATAGACCGCATTTAGATGAAATTTTCCCTCATATTTTGTATTTGGCGAAGATTTTCATATACTTACTCGGTTCTCTTCGGCTTGATAAATTATTCGCTTCGGCGATTTCTGATTCAATAAGAATCAACGTTCCGTACTTTTCGATTGCACGGAGTGTGGAAAAAAGGCGAGCAGACGTTTAGCGAGGCCGCCAAATGGCGCGGTGGTATTCTTTGCAAAAATGTTAATTTATCAGAAGTTTTTCTCGTTAGCTGAGTGGAAAGTTTTTTTTTTTATCCCAGTTGATAGTTGGATAACGAAGTAATTGAATCGAGTCTACGTAGTACAATGCCGCATGCCGTCGCACCACGCAAATCATGTCGGCGAAATTCTTCAGTCAAAATATGCGAAAAAAGAAGAAACGTGTGTGCAGATTTTCGTTGCCGAAGGTCTATAACTATACAAGCACCAGTTTATAAGTATATGCTTAGTTTATTTTTACCCGAGGTATTTTTACTAGAGTTAAAAATAACTGGAAGTTGTTTTGTGGAAATTTTAAAAGGCGGATTGGTTTAATATGAGCTAAATTGAAAAGAATAGATTATATTTTATGCATGATTTGACCAGTAGAAGGTTGAAATACGACGAAATAATTTCTTATTTTTAAGCAAAAAATACCTTTTCGAAAAACTTTTACATAAATTGCTAATTTAAGTTTTTTTTTTTTTTTTTTTTTTTTTTTTAAATAATAGTTCTTGTGGTTGGATTTTTTTCGTGTAAATTTTACGCAGGTAACTTTTAAAATGGGAAATAAACTCAGTAAAATTTTTATTTATTATTTAGTTCAAGTCGTTGCCATGTTTATAACCCTTTTTTTAAAACCTTTTATCGTATTACAATTGAATTGATATTAATTTTTAATATTTAGTTGCTTTTCTGGTAAAATTCTTGCACAACGTTACCAAGGTATTCAATCACTAGCTGATCTTTAAATCTTGCATGTATATTAAAGACTAAATTTACCTAGATTGAAAATGAAAGATTGTATTCGACTCCTTGAAGTGTGAACTAATTTCGAAGATTAGCATATGACCACGGGTTAGGTCCTTTTTGGATTATTTTCAAACATTGAAATGCAATAGTTGCAAAATGCTATCTAATGAAAGTGATGCAAATTTTAGCCCTCTACTCTATGTAGAAATTTTTTTCCAATACTTGAGTGATTCAAAATATGCGATAAAATTAGAAAATAATGCTCAGAAATTTGATTACTAAAAATAGCTCAAATACGACTATTTTCAAACAAAGAGACCACAAACTCAAAAATAAGAAAAATCTACCAAAAAATGTCATTTTCGGTGCTGTGAGGGAGTGCAATAAAGCTGAGAAGTCGAAATACGTAAAAGGCACATCTATGATCCTTAGTAAGTCTACATACTAAATCTCACCTTTTTAGCTCAATTTGGAGAAAAGATAGTAGAGGAATAGCCTGTTTTCAAGATCAAAAAGGAGGAAAACTCCCATACCTCCTTTTCTAATTGACCTAGTAGGCTGATTTTCGGATATTTTTACAACTTTTGATTCTCTATCGATTGGTTGAAAAAGGAACAATTTTTGCGACGTTTGCTTCTTAGCATCTTCTCCCCCAAAATTTGGACATGACTGAATTTTGAGCCATGGTCTGTCAAATTAAGTTTGTCGACGGAATTGGAGAGATTTTAGTCTATATCGAGTACAATAGATGATTTAGTATTTTAGTACTCTAAAACGCTTAGCCTATTGGTGGCTATTCCTCTCATATTCTCAGGGCTGCTAGTATAATTTTTAAAAAATCCCTTAGAATGTTTTCGAAAAATTGTTTGGAAAAAATCTTGGACTTGTTCTACTTACAATGTAATTTATGGAAAAACGGTAAATAACTCGGTAATTTACCAGTAATTGTAAGATAATTTACCAGTAATTACCCAATGATTTACCAGTAATGACCATGTAAGTTACCAGAAATTACCCGATAATTTACCGGTGATCATCCGGTAATTTACCGGTAATTACCCGATGGTTTACCAGTAATTACTCTGTAAGTTACCAGAAATTACCCGATAATTTACCAGTGATCATCAGGTAATTTACTGGTAATCACCAGATAATTTTTCTTTATTTACTCGACAATTTGCCGGCAATTATTAGGTATTTTATTGGTAAATACTTAGTAATTTGCTGGTGGGTACTTCTTAACGGTTATGCTGTTAAATTATACTACACACTTACACATACACAGTCTATATAACATATCAAGTAGCATACTATTACGCTTGATGGCTAATAGCTCAGAGATAAAGTAAAATTATACTTTTCACATGGTCACAAAAAGAAGGCTCGAGTTTAAAAAGAATTCAAAATTTATTTTTCTGTTAAAAGTCGTAATGCATTTATTTTTGGTAATTTTTTTCCCGAATATTTTGATCACTTTTTTAAGCCCCGACCTCCCTTGAGTACGCTAAATTACGGCCTGTTATGTTTTGATTTTCGAAAAATAAAATTTATAAAAATTACCCCATTTTTAACACCATTTAAGCCTCTCCAAACTTAAAATAAAAAACCGTTTTATGTTGGCTGCTAAATAAATTAAATGTTGTTGAAAGGGACATTGATTTTTGCCTTCTCCAGTTGCTTGCATCTAATTGTTCAAAGTTGATTTGAGAATTTTTTAAACCAACTCAAAGAATAATTTTAACCGTAAAATTAAAGAGCGAAAAAAAACTTCAATCTCAGGACAAAGTAATGCCGGGTATGAAAGAAAAAGAAGTACAAGAAATTAAAATACGAGAAAAAAATTCGAATCATTTAATTGTGTTATTTTAATTTCCTAGACCAACGTTGCACCGTACTTATCCAAAAAAAAAAAAATAATAATGAACTGAAAACAACGATAATTGTTTTTTTTTTTATCATGGTATTAGTTTATATCAAATTAAGGATCAGAATAATTTCTACGAATGGTAGAATTTAGCTTTACTATAAATTTATCAGTGGTTATTATGATTTTAGTGACGTGTCTGTCACGTATCGATTTTTTTTCTGAGATTTTTTCACATTCAAATTGAACGTAATTGGTCGTATGTTCCGAAGAACGACGGAATAAATTTAATTTAACCCTTGTTCAAAATGATTTGAGTATGTGAACGAAGTTTGATAGTTTTCTCTTTTGCGAGCTTTTTTTTTTTTTTTGTTTTTAATACGATGAATTCAATAGCAATTAAATCGATGTAAGTTCTACTAAAAAGCTTTGTACCCTATTGAAACATTGTTTACTTAAAAAAGGATTTATAAGTACGTGAATGTACAATGACGATATGATTAGGTATAATTGAAGCATATCAAGGTAAAGAATTATTTTTTCAGTTTTATCCCATTGTCCAGGAATAAATACAGATTTCTGTCCCTTGTTCGTTAATGGAACGATAGCATTAGCTGGCTTTTTCGCATCAATTCTAAACGAAATTTTTGATCTGAAATTGCAGCTGCATGAGATACGTAAAAAGTCTTGTGTTCCAGCGAGAGTAAAGTTTTTAATTTATCGTCGTTCAATTTCAACTTTCATGACAAATATGGAAAAAAGTACGAATATCGAAACGAATGACTTATCAGATGAAATATAGTTTCGTAATATGGCTCGTGAAGTAAATTTAAAAAAAAAATTAAATTTTTCTAGTGATGTCCAAAATGTACCACATTATTTGCGTTTGATAAATCATAAATTATGATAGATTCATTGAGGTCAATTTGATAAATTTATTCGATAGTTAACGAAATTTGAATTTTTCAAATATCTATGTTGATGTATTGTTAAAGAAAATTTATAAAAGTTATGAATAATACTCAAAACTGGTAGGTGTAGGTACCTAGACTACCTGCCCATTTAGTAAATTTTACGGTACATAAGTTAGGCACTCTTCAAAGTTCTCGTTTCATTCACGAAGACGCCAACTTTGATATTTTAATAAATGTCCTTTATTTCTCTTTGTATGAAGATAGCGCAGCCATTTACAAATTTAATAGTAAAATATTAAGTATGAAAATGAAGAAAAAAAAAATGGAAATTTTTCCATTTAGCTTTTATTATTAGAAAGAAAAGTCAGTTTTAACTATTTGCCTTGGTATACAGTATATTTGGGGAAATTCATCAAGGGAAAAGATTTCAGCTCGTGAAAATATTCGTAATGAAAAAGAATTCAAACGATTCAAGTTTTATAATTTTGTCCGCCAAAAGGTGCTCGGTTGCAATTGTTGAAAAATTTCAATAAAGCTGAACGAAAATAAGAAAATATTTGCTTTTTGTATTTATTATTAACGTTTTTTACGTCTATTAAAATGATTGAAAATATTAAACTTCGGATTCCACCGTAAGTATATAAGAAATATTTCGCAGAATACTTGTACCATTTACGAGCTGAGCTGAACGAGTTATCACGTTTAGAAAACTGTTAGTATAGGTATTTTTAAACATTTCCTTGCCTAGATGGACTCGTCAAAGAATTCCATTCTCAGCACGTTCGTTGTCACGTTTTCGTTCGAAGACCCTAAGAAAAAAGAGTAAAATGGAGAAAAAAAAATATTAAAATTTTCCCATCGAAGAAAAAATGACTACGAAAAAATGTTTTATTCGATTATTTAAATAATTCCAGACAGACGACGCGACATCCATCTATGTGGTATAAGTGAGCTCGTGTAGGCTCACTTGGAATAATTTTTGGCCAAAAGTCAACGTAGCGGAAATTATCTGTGGTCGTGATCTTTTTTTTTCGCTGGAAAAAATAGAACTACTGAATTAGTCGACTGTATTGATAGGTTTTAAGAGATCGTTATTTTTTTCTGCGAGGTTTCCCTTCGATAAAGGTTTTTTTAAACGAGGAAAATGGAAAATGGTTTTATTACGTCATCGTTTGACGTGAAAAATAGAGTGTTTTTTTTTCAGAATTCGAAACAGTTGAACGGTTGAAAGTAGATATTGGATAGTTTATGAAGGCAAATGTAGGATAATTGTTTTGTCGATGTTGATGATGTTAATAATCTCACGTTTCTGGACAGATGTTCGATAAATCTACATATATACCTACGATTGGAGATTGAAGAAATTTAATCTTGAATTTTTTAAGCAGTGCAATTTTCGTTACCAGGAGTAACATGTCTGTATTGTCTCAAATGGGTACCTAGTAAATGTGAAAATATTATTGATCGTAAATGAATTGTCCGTGAAAGTTGGGTATAATTTTTCAGCAATTTTTTTAGTCCTAATGAACAGGATTTGAGTCAAAATCCAGTTATGACCAACGCGTAGGGAGGAAACAGAAAAAGGTAAACATTTTGGAGATTGTTCGTTTTTGAGTCAATCGATGGGGGATCCACAGTTGTACGAACATATCCAGAAATCCATTTCCTAAAGCAATAAAGAGGTGGGGGTGGGATATGGTTTTCATTAGTCCAATTTTTTATGTCACACGGTGGGTGGAGAAGAGTATTAACGAAATTAGTTTTGAGGTTCCCAGAAGATCATTAAGACCATTTTTGACCATGTCAAATATTTATTTATTTATTTTTTTTCGAAACTAAAAATCATTTATTGAGCTTGATATCGACCAAAAACGATAAAATTTAGGAAATAGGCTCTGATTGGTGGAATTTGATATTTTAGGGAGGGGATGACTTCGGGGTCAAATTTCAGTTGTGTCCGAATTTGGAGGAGAGACTGAGTGGGTTAAAATCGCAAAAATTGTTCTTTTTTGAACCAATCGATAGATAATTCGAAGTTTTATTACACCCAAAAATCAGCCTCCTACCACAATTAGGAGGGGAGGTATGGAAGTTATTAATTTTTTTGACTTTGAAAACAGGCTCTTCTTTCTCTATCTCCCCTCCAAATTATGCTAGGAAGTTGAAATAGTATATAGACTTAGCAGGGGCTATAAATGTGCTTAAGAGACTCGATTTTTCAGCCTCATTGCAGCCTATATCAGCCCCGAAAAAGTGGTTTTTTGGGCGGATTTTCTCATTTTTTGAGTTTGTCCTACGCATACCTCCCCTCCAAATTAAGTTAGGAAATTGAATTTAGTATGTTCATTTAATAGTGGTCCCACATATGCTTTTCGGAGGCCTCCACTTAGCCTCATTGCCACCCCTCGCAGCCCCAAAAACGTAGTTTCCCGTTGGTCTTTCTCATTAACATAGAAAGATCTTTAATAGGCGCATTCTGGAAAAATTGTCAACAATTAACTATCAACAATTGAGCGTCAACAGTTGAGTCAGTGCCCCAGATTTTCATGGCCTGGAATGACATTAGTGAACTTATTTTATGATTTTAAGTTGAAATGTTGAAGAAAATTAAAGATGTGATTAGTGGACCGTCAACAGTGTGGTATCATCATTGGATTGACATTAATGAACAGATTTTTATGACCTGCAATGACATCAGTGGACTTATTTTATGAATTCAAGTTGAATGTTGAGGAAAATTAGAGATGTCGGAAGTTGACTCGTCAAAACAGTGGACCACCTTAAATCGATTTTGTGATTTTGAGTTGAAATGTCGTCATCCGTTGACCCGCCTACAGTTGACGTTGACTGTGAATTCATTTTAAGATTTCAAGTTGAAGTGTCAAGAAATATTGCTTGACCGTGACCCCAGTTGATTTTACGATTTTAGGTTGAAATATTGAGGAAAATTAAAGATGTTAAAAGTTGATCTGTCAACAGTTAATCTTGACTGAGGATTGATTTCATGATTTTAAGATGAAATGTTAAGGAAAAGTAAAGAAAATTCCCGTTAACAGTTGATTTTAGCCTTGAATCGCTTTTTAGTTTTCAAGTTGAAATGCCGAGGAAAAAAAGTTGACCTTAACCCCGGTTGATTTTATGATTTTAAGTTGAAGTGTTGAGGAAACACCTGACTTCAACATTTTAATTCAAGTCCAAAAATCGAATTCGTTCCATCAAAAACGTTACCTCAAAAACGTGACGCTTTCACAACTGACTTCCAGCCCAAAGGCATATCCATGCCAAAATTAAAGATGTTTGATTTTGACCCATGTATAGTTTACCATGACCCTGGATTGATTTCATGATTTTGAGTTGAAATGTCGTCAACAGTTGACCTCAGCCCTGCATTGATTTTAAGATTTCAAGTTGATATGTTGAGGAAAATTAGTTGTGAAATGGTAATGAAAATTAAAGATGCTTAAAATTTCTTCATAAACAGTTGACCTTGAATATGGATTGATTTTATGATTTTAAGTTGAAATGTTGAGAAGGTGTGACGAAAATTATTTGTTGAGAAACAGTGAATATACGAGTTAAATTTATACCAAAAACGTAAAAAATATCAGAATTTACATTCTTCTAACATCGAAAGATGTTTTTTTTTTTGAGTTTGTTCCTAGCATAACCTCCTTTTAAATTGAGCTAAGAAGTTGAAATTTAGTACGTAAATTCAGTATAAGTCGTAGATGTGCTTTTTGTTGAAGTCGACTTTTTAGCTCCATTGCACCTCCTTCCCCACTCTATCCCTACGACTGATTAGGAGGAATGTTTTTTTTTTTCAATTCACATCACATTATTATAATATTCCATTGAAATCTGTCTACCTCCCCCCCCCCAAATAAAAATTATTTTTTCGGCTCAATGGGCGGTGGATAATATGTATATATCAGTGGGGATGACCTTGGGTTGAAATACAGTTGTATTCAAGTTTGGAGGAGAGGTAACTTTGTGGTTTTTTCGTTTTTGACCTTGAATAAAGCTATTCCGCGCATATCTCTGGTCTAAATTTAACTAAAGAGTTTAAATTTGATGCACACATTAATTAAAGGCCCGAGGTATGCCTTTTGGAGGATTTCCATTTTTAAGCTCCATTGCAGCCGGTCATAGTTCCAAAAAAAAGTTTGTTGGTCATTTTCTCTCATTATCCGAATTTGTTCATCGTATATCTCCCCAGCAAATTGAGCTGGGAAGTTGATAAGTTGATTAGGTAAGGGTCCTAAATATACCATTTGAGCCTTGTTGTACCTCCTCTCACAGTCTAGAATATTTGGTTTTTAGTTGGTTTTGATCATTTTTCGAAATATTCCAATTGAGCTAAGGATTTCTGTATGATTTGTCTGAACTTATTCACATTTCAATAGTCAAATCAAGCCATTTCCTCGTTTTTCATTCAATTTCTCAACATTTCACGAATCAATCGCTTATTGAAAAAAATAATATTGCAACGCTGCTTAGATATTTATAAAAATCTTTTGCTCCAAAACGAAAGATTTTTTTTTTGAAAAGCTTTTCATGTTTATGGTAAAGTGGAATATGATTGTATAAGTAAAGACCGACGTTCAAAAACTGATTAAATTTAAACAAGCGAACACGCAATAAAGTTAATAACCTTTGATGATTACAGTCGACGAAAACACAATTCAAATAATTTTGGTTTGTAAATATTTACTTAAATAGTAAGAAAAAAAAAAAAAAAAATCAATACTCGTGTAGTTTATTTTCAAATCAGTTTATGAAAAAATACAAACTCGACGATTGTTTATATGTGCAGAAAACGAGAACACAAAAGGGTACCTATACATCTGCTATGAAAAAAGAAAGTAAAAGAACAAAAAAGTAAAAAAGCCGAAAAACCAGCTTCGAAAATGTTGTTTCAAAAGTTGAAAAGAATAACAAATAAAAGTAAACTGTAGGCAATAAGAATAAGAAAAGTACCAAATTAAGGAAAATTCAGAAGCCAAATGAGAGAAAAAAGCGTGCCCAAATAACATTCGAGAAAACAATGAGAAATACAGTTGTACGAAATATTTTTCTCGGCGAAACGGGAAAATTAAATTTTCTTCAATGAAATTCGATGAATCACGTGGTTTATGATTTTTTTTTTTCTAGCCTTTCGTTATGACGCCGAAAAGAGCCCTAACGCTGCGCCGTTTAAAAGTTAACACTATGTAAGTATATCGTATATTGTGAAATATTCGGCAGCTCGATGCCGATGTAACCCTCAACGGGTCGGTACTTACAAATAGATTTGATAAAATTTTGTCGAAATCTTGTAAGCTAAAAAGTGTGAAAGCGGCGTAAAAAAAGGGATTGGCGTTATAAGGTGTAATAATATAGTATGCGAATGTTATGTACATATAATAACTAGGCATTGAATTTGTGTATTTATGTGTAGTAAATAAGCCTTCGTATTGACACGAGGCGACGATGACGACGAGTTTATTGACAACGTTTTTGTGTATTTTATTTCGACAGGATTGAATAGCGCGAAAAAGATATTAAAAGATTTCTTGCATGATACGCCAATACCTAAATCGGGACCATACTTCGATATGTCATCGTATTCAGACAACGTAACCGGTTTAGTTGGCCATACGACGTATCTGCATTGTAGAGTACGCAATCTGGGAAACGAAACGGTAAGTTCATGTTGAAATTTTTTATAATTAAGTTTTTTAGTTATGTCGAAAAAAATTAATTATGTTTTTTTAAAAAGGCAATTATGCGACGTATTATCACTTTTATAAACAGAACGTCAACGTTTCGGTTATCTCCGATATCCTTCTTCAGGACACTAAAATCGAGATTATTTGTACGTAGATAAGTGCCTGTAAACATTCAACCCCACCACATCTGACATTTTATTCACAGTCATACTGTGTTGACGCAAGATGTACAAACACTCAATTATTCTACGTTTGCTGGTATTAGGTAGATTGCTTTGTAGAATTTTTGTCTGGTCAAAATCAAATTTGTGGCCAGTCTCAGCAGCGTGGTAGGATAGGCCTGCTTTGGTCCTATTATTTTTTACATCTTGCTGATGTTCTTTTAACCTGGTCTCCAGTTTTCGGCAAGTTTCTCCAATATAAATCACATTGCAATCTTGACAAGGAATAGAGTAAACCACATCTGACTGTTTTTTT